>JAODUP010000041.1:1027500-1250000 GCA_025642065.1 Paralvinella palmiformis | reverse complement strand
TTAAACCAACAGGAATAATCTCCATTTTGGTATGTATGTAACAACCAGCCTGAGCTGTTGTTTGGTGAATGTAATGTTCTTTCTGAATATAAAAGTGGAATATGTCATATTAAATTGCGATATTAAGAAAGACGTTAATCATTGAGTTTGGGATTGACTGTAGAGTTCCACGATGTGGCATTATACATAAAGAAAGTGAAAATCTTTCCAGGATGAGGAATGTCTCAGACCAGGAAATGCAACAGATGGTAGCTTTCTGGAGAAGCTTTCTGTCAAATTGGGAGGTCATCCACACTTTCTCAGCTACACAACAGCAAATGTTCAAGACAAGCGACACATAGCAAGAGATGTAAGCGATGATAATAATTAACTACATGTAGTTACCGGTACCATTGATTTAATGAGTGTGATGATTTAATATAAAGATATATAATACACTACAGTGAAAATATCAATCATAACTTTAAATGTCAAAATCAGTTCAATTTAAATTATTTATTTAAACATTCATAATATATCATTTTAATGAAAGCAAATGCATATAGAATGTTGAAAAAAGGATGTTTGAAGCATTGCTTATATAATTTACCCCCCCCCTCAACATAACATTAAAACATTCATGACAAATTTAAAATAAAAAGATGTGGAATATACATAATTATATTTTTATGAAATAACAACAAATCCAAATATGTTTAATTTTGAAATGATTAATTATTGTAGCAATATCATATATGTTGTATTTGAACAGTAAATAAAATTATGGACATAGCTCAGCATCGGTATCGGTCATATAAAGAAATGAAGATATTTTTAATTATGTGTTTAAAAATATTAATTGTTTTAACATTGGAAACATTTGCATCTTTTTTACTAGACCTGGTACCATATGAATGTATTTCTTCTATTGTTATGAAAAAATTTAGATTGATAGGTAACATTTTATTTTTGGCTTTATAGATTATAATCAAGATTTTTAATATTTTCAGGAATTTCGCTTGCTGCATTATGCTGGCGAGGTAACATACAATGTCAAAGGGTTCCTAGATAAGAACAATGATACACTGTTTAGAGACATCAAAGAGGTGAATTGCGAATTATGTCCTTTCTGTCAGTTTCTTAAGCTTCATATTGACATCTTGTTTATTGAATTCAGTGGTGATATGTAGTGTTTTGAATTTTGTTGCAGGCAATGAGTCAGTCCAAAAATCTCATTCTGCAGGCATGTTTCCCAGAATCAGAACTAGCAAGCAAGAAAAGACCAGATACTGTAAACATTATGCTTTATCAGCAATTATTAAATATATTATTAAATTTCTATGTAAACATTTAATGCGCAAAATTGAGATATTTGCAGGTGAAAGTTTGGCAGTTTGATATGTAATTTTGTATCATTTTGGTCTTAACTGAAGATGGTATCCAAATGATTTTGTGTAATTTTCTCATTTTTAAAATATTTGATAGGCCGGTACTCAGTTCCGTACCAGTCTGCTACAGCTGATGGACATCCTACTTTCCAAACAACCATCCTACATAAGATGCATCAAACCAAATGATGATAAGAAACCACGTTAGTGATTTTTTAATAATATTATCACTAGATTTTTGCAGTGATCCATAAATAATATTGCATAAAAATAGTTACTATTATTTCTGACTCGCTTTAAAAGTTATTCTTGTATGTCCATAATATAACAGATATTTTTGAGGAACAGATTGTCCGTCATCAGGTAAAATACCTTGGACTGATGGAAAACCTCCGAGTACGTCGAGCTGGATTTGCCTACCGTAGAGAATATGAACTCTTCCTTGAAAGGTATTTCACAGTCTATATACCGGTACATTATTTCAGATTGGAGGACATGTATTTGTCATTACTGAATTGAGGATGTATTGTTCTCACCGAAGTTCTTTCATCTGCTGATTATTTCCCTATCTACTGTATCAGGTACAAGTCACTTTGTCCCCAAACATGGCCACGCTTTAATGGTCCTGCTAAAGAAGGCGTCCATCAGCTGTGTCAGCATCTGAACTATGGTGAAGATGATTATAAAATGGGGAAGTAAGTATCTGGAAATGTATTATCACATTGATAACCAAAACTATTTCCTCGGTATGACAATAGGATGTACGCTATATTGATAATCAAACATAAATGTTATTTATAGATGGCCTTCAGAAATGACTTATCTTCTGTTAACCTTTACTTTAGGACAAAAATATTCATAAGATTGCCAAAAGTGCTGTTTGCGACAGAAGATGCTCTACAACTGAGAAAACATGAACTTGGTGAGAAAATAACATCAATTATTATTTACACCAAATAATTACAGTAGTTTGTAAGAATGTGTGTGTGTGTGTGTGTGTGTGTGGAGGTAGGGAGAGGGCTGAAAATGTTCCATAAATACTTCACATTTTTATTATAGCTGCTTCGATTCAAGCAAGATTCAGGGGTTATGTACAGAGGAAGAAATTCCTCGCCATGAAGTCAGCAGGTAATATTTATATCTGTGAGATGGATTATTTGTCCTCATAGCTTATCTCTTATAGCACATTTGGGGTTTTTCTCATATTAGTTTGTGAATTCTTGTATGTTTTTAATCTAATCAATATAATTGAAATTTTGTGTCTATTGGTCTGGTTATGTAAATATAGAAGATATGTATGAGTATGTCAGCAGATGTCTGTTGGTGACAGCATTTGCTTTTTTAACCAAATCAGTCACTTCCTGGACATGATAAATACCCTACACTGCATCCCCAAATACATTTCCTGCACAGTTGCTTATTTCTATAACATGAGTTGTGTCATTGAAATATTAAAATATCTTTTTTAGCAATTAAGATAGCTTCTGTGTGGAGGATGTATGCTGCTAAACAGCTACTTAAGAAGAGACGTCGTGCAGCTAATATTATTAGAAAGTAAATAACAATTTTGTTATTCATATTTCTTTTGATACATTACCTTCTTTCTGTGTATATTGTACTATTCGGACAGAAATTTAATTATGTATAAATATTTGCATTATTATTTTATTATCATTCTGTTCCAAATTATATTGCTGGTTTATGACAGAGAACATCTGAAAGAACATTTAAAGTGAAAAAGGATGAAGGAAAGTAATTTATAGAAGGATTTGTCTTCAAGTCACTTCAAAATATCCAAAGAACAACCTAATGATGATATGTTTATTAAAAATTATTGTGATATTTTAAAATAGATTCATCAAAGGATTCACTCTCAGAGGCAAACCAGTTTGTGAAGAAAACAGAATATTTATTGGATACACACGGTACAATTATCTGGATAGAATTAAGCAGAACTTACCAAAATCAGTATTGGATAAGTCCTGGCCAAAACCTCCACAGATTTTAAAAGAGGTAACGTGATAATTGAAGGCTTAAGCTGTACATATACTACAATAGATAATAGGATGTTTTATGCTCAAAACCTCCACTCACATAAAAGCAGAATAACACGACGAGTCATGGTCACTGTTTCCTAAGATACATAGATTATATTAGGGTAATGGTTTGGTGCATTTGTTCTTTAAATAAAAAATTGTCTAACTATATATGGCCTACCTTTCTCAGCAATATGAGGATAAACAAAAACTATTAACTAGTTTTAGATAATGTTTGTAGACTTATATCAGTTTAATTAACTAAATCTATAAAGTTATTGTTTCTTTGTGTGGTTTATTTCCCTTTTATTTATTTTTAATAATAATACCCTGTAATAATAATAAGAGCTTTTTCGATTTTGTTAGGTAGCAGATCAACTCCATGAGCTGAACACCAGAAATCTTCTCAGAAAGTACATGTTTAATCTGACACCTGAACATAAAGCTGAGGTAAGAACTGTTTAATCTGACACCTGAACATAAAGCTGACGTAAGAATTGTTTAATCTGACAGCTGAACATAAAGATGAGGCAATGACTGTTTAATCTAACATCTGAACATAAAGATGAGGTAAGAATTGTTTAATCTAACACCTGAACATAAATATGAGGTAAGGACTGTTTAATCTAACATCTGAACATAAAGCTGAGGTAAGAACTGTTTAATCTGACACCTGAACATAAAGATGAGGTAAGAATTGTTTAATCTGACATCTGAACATAAAGATAAGGTAAGAATTGTTTAATCTAACACCTGAACATAAAGATGAGGTAATGACTGTTTAATCTAACATCTGAACATAAAGATGAGGTAAGAATTGTTTAATCTAACACCTGAACATAAAGATGAGGCAATGACTGTTTAATCTAACATCTGAATATAAAGATGAGGTAAGAATTGTTTAATCTAACACCTGAACATAAAGATGAGGCAATGACTGTTTAATCTAACATCTGAACATAAAGATGAGGTAAGAATTGTTTAATCTAACACCTGAACATAAAGATGAGGCATTGACTGTTTAATCTAACATCTGAACATAAAGATGAGGTAAGAATTGTTTAATCTAACACCTGAACATAAAGATGAGGCAATGACTGTTTAATCTAACATCTGAACATAAAGATGAGGTAAGAATTGTTTAATCTAACACCTGAACATAAAGATGAGGTAATGACTGTTTAATCTAACATCTGAACATAAAGATGAGGTAAGAATTGTTTAATCTAACACCTGAACATAAAGATGAGGTAATGACTGTTTAATCTAACACCTGAACATAAAGATGAGCTAAAGGATTAATTTTAGCAAGACATTTGTTGTTTAGGCGTTCTGATGGTCCAGTGGCTAGAACATTCAAATCACCAAAAGTTGTGTGTTTGAATCTGACTGATACATGTGTTTGTTAGATGTTACCAGAGGGAGTTACTCCTCAACTGAATGTGCCGGGTTTGACCAGCACTGAGGTTAAATAACATAAATCAATTCATAGTTTTAGATATTCTTGTAAGATATCAAATGTTATTATTTAAAGTCTGTGGGGGAAAATCTTTGGATCATTGTCTTATAGATTATACAGAATTTTACATATTTCAGATTGATCATACTCTGGGTATGTGTATGTCTGTGTGTGATTGTGTGTGTGTGTGCAAGTGTGTGTGTGTTCGTGTTCAGGATTATCTTTATTTACTGCCTTGAATAGCTTGAAGAGAAAGTAGTTGCTGAGAGACTGTTCAAGGACAAGAAGGAGTCTTATCCTCAGAGTATAGCTCAACCATTTTCAACTTCCAGATTAGGTAAGTACATATATTAATATTTATTATCATAATAATCTGATTGTCTAAGACAACTACACAAATTGGTGGCTGAACACTTTAAGGCTAAACTTATTGTTGCAGATACCGTTTACCTGTTCTCAATCTGTTCAATACTTGTTTATACTATTTAATTAACTTTGCAGGAATCTTGAAACTGGCTATAGTTAGAGAAATGTCTCATTATGAACTATTTGCATTATAATAGTCCATCAAAGACAAAATGGGGTATTGATAATAAATTATAAGTTCCACCAACTTTCAGTTTGTTATTCATTTTCCGTGACGTGGTGTTTAATGGTTGTTCAAATCATCAGTAAAGTTTGGTATTCTGAGTAAATATTTTGGTAAAATGAGGTTTGCTGGTAAATGGTACATCAAATACAACTTGTATGTTGCCTTTTATTATACGATGAGTTTGTTTTGTTACTATTTATATACTTCTAGATAGTCCTCAAGATACCATGTTTAACAGTGTGTTTTGTACTTCTACAAAGTCTCCATCTGAAGAGGTGAAGGTATGTATTCCCTAAGGTTTTGTTGTTCGGGAGAATCCCCAGGCTGTCGCTTAATCAGCACAGCCTCTATGTTGGAGTGGTTGAGAAACCCCCTCCCCCACCACTCACAGGGGAGCAGTACGGAAAGATGGAGCCGAAATACCCTGTTTTACATCCTCAGGGGGTTTTTAACGTCCCCCTTTATTTTAAATAATTCAGTGGAGACGGCAGAGCCATTTAACATGGTCAGCCACCCACGATGTAGTGAGTCGAGAAATTAATCCCTGGAAAAGTTTCGACCTCTTACAGGGTTCGAACCTGCGACCGTTGGCACCAAGTGCCGAGTGCTTAACCACTAGGCCACCGGAGCTCACTATGTATTCCTTTTATTTGAGGTCTTTTAAATCATCATGTGGATATAATTCTAACAATTATTATTTTGATGTTTTCCCGGTGATATAATCCAAATGTTTGATGGAAATTAAAAATGTTGTAATTGTTTAAGTCAGTAAATAATATGCATCCAACTTAAAGGATTTACAAGTTTGTTTTCCTCTACCTAGTATGCTAGTCTGGTGAATAAATATGACAGCAGAGGTTATACAAGGAGAGGTCGAGTACTTATTATTACTTCGGAAGCTGTCTACATTCTAAACCAGAAAGACTTCAAACTAAAGCTTAGAATACCATTCGCTGAATTAGTGGGTAAGCTGAAAAATTAGTAATGCTATTTAGAATGTGAAACCATCATGATATAAAAATTGTATGCATATTTTTTGTGTAGTTCAAACAGTTCAAAGTGAGTTTGAGTGTGTATGTGAGGGGGGGGGGATTTGATTATCATATACCATGGAAAGGTTTATATAGAAGTAAATTGCTCTTAACATGAATTCTGCTTATTATCTTAAAGGCTAACCTTGACTAATTAATCAAGGTTGCTAATTATAATATAAGTTATAATTTCTGTTAAATTAATTTCAGGTGTATCTGTTAGTTCACTGTCAGATGGAGTGTTTGTTCTACACACAGATCAAGACAAGAACAACAATAAAGTACTTCACTTAATTTGTCATTCAAATAGATATTATTTTAATTAAGTAACATTATGGCCTCTCTCTTTATCTCTCTTTCTATATATATATATATATATATATATATATATACATACATACATAGGGAGATGTCATCTTACTGCATGAGAATGTCATAGAAGCAGTCACTAAGCTTATAATTGCTTGTGGACAAGAAAATCTATTAAAACTCAGTGATGCAAGGTAAACAACTTCTAGGCTATTAGTATTGAAATAATGTAATGTTTTATATAGTATGAGTGATGAAAATTAGAGAGAGAAAAAACTTACATTAAAATAAAAATACCTAACTATGGCTAAATCTGTTAGAAGTGAGATACCCTTTCTTTCAGCATTTCTCACAAAACAGGAAAGGGTAAAGAAGGATTGATAGAATTCTCAAAGGGTGAGAAGCCAGGAATTGTCAAAAGTAAAAACAGACATCTGACTGTGGTAAGTTAAACCAGATAACGAAATGTTGTTACTTTGGAACTATGAACCACTCTTTTCATTGGTGAATTAAGACAATATCATGATTATTGATTGATTGTTATTGATTTCTATTGTAGGTTGTAGCATAATAAATCTCCTAAGCCCTGCACCATACACCATGGTTACAGATGATGCAAATGATCCTGGCTGTTGTTGCTTAATCACAGTAAAAAAACAACCCTTTGTATGATGGAATATTGTTGGTCCCTGATGTTAGAGGTTGATATTTTTTCTATTGTCAAGACTGACTGTGTTGTAATAATACAAATTTTATCTGCTTTGAAACCAGTAAGCCATAATCTTACATTCACTTATTTAAGTTTTGATGAACACAATTTTTAGATGGTGCTTATTCATTTTGCTTCTGTTATTCTGCTGTTTAATGGCTGGTAATGAAAAGTATTTTCTGTAGCTGTTAGAAGGTGCTGTGTGCAAGAAAATGTCCATAAATATATGTTAACAATCACTGCATTCATATTTGGTTACAATACTGCATACTTATGGTGAAATGGTGGTCTGTTTATTTTTTTGTTAAAACTAACCAAGCTTAAGTGGTGCTACTTCTGTGAAATGTAAAGATTGTTATATTATCCTGTGGATAACCTGGAATGTGGTTAACAACATTCATCTTAAATACAAATGACAAATATCGAAATGTGAGTAATCACATGAATTGTGAATCTAGCTTGAAATTGTTTTTTATTTAATGTGAAGCTGTAAATAAATAAATATACTTCAACAGTTGTAATCACTCTCTGAGAGAGAGAGAGAGAGAGAGAGAGAGATAGATAGAGATAGAGAGAGAGAGAAATATTATATATGAACAATTTGTTCAAGACCAAGTCTAGTTATATAAAAAAATAATTTTAATACAAAAATGGTTTTCAGATTTCATAATTTTATCAATAAAACTGCTCATGTATTGTACATCTAAACATGTCTTGTCCGTCAAAACATGTCTTGTACATCTAAACAAATTGATTTCTTATTTTGTTCATATGTCATAGTTGGGCATTCTAATGGCACAGTGATTAGAGTACTGCACTGCAAACCTCATGATTGTGGATTCTAATCTGGCCCATATTTATATTTGTGATATATATATATATATATATATATATAGTTAATGTGTATGTACATTAATGAGCACTTCTCTGTCTCTCAGTCTCTGTCTCTCTCTGCGTGCGTGTGTGCCCATGTGTGTGTATATATATGTGTGTGTGTGTGTGTTTATGTGTTTTTTACACATTGAAAGAAAACAAAGCTACTACTCAACTACAAAGAAAAATACAAATTTTATGACTTTGATACACATGTTACATATCATCTTCACTTTGGTTAACATATTTATATCTATTTCGGCACAGACACCCCACCACAAACTTTACCCATCCATGGTGCAGCCTTATTTTTAGGGTAGCCAGGAAGGACACGCTTGTAATATTCATCATACTTACGATATCTGGAATTGGATCAGAGAACAATACATTAATGAAAACATTGTGGATGTGGATAAGTTGATAAACCATCTTTTTATAAATTATTTCATACCTTTCTCCTTTAAAGAAGTAAATATAACCATCTCGCAGTCTGACAGCAGCTCCTATATTAGGTGGCATACCCGGCCACATTGAGCTAATGGGCTTCCCATTTGGTGATTTTACATCCATCCGAGCTTCATCAAAGATCCAATACTCAGAACCCTATGTATGGAAACATTTTGTCATTTGGATATATATATATATATATATATATATAAAATATGCACACTAGAATTATTGCTGATGGATAACTACCGGTATGCATCTTTTCATGTCATGAAAACTGTAATACACTTATTAAAAAACAGTTGGAACAACTGGACATAATCTTAATGAAGGAACAAAAAATAAAAAACATTTTGTTCACAAAAACACTTAATTTAAAAAATGTATTTTATGAACAAAATGAACACACACACACACACATAAGAAGAAACTTATTATTTCGTTTGTGGGAAACATAATTACTGCAAAACAGGAACTGTGCTAATAGATTTGTAATAATATTGAATGTTTTTAAAATATATTAACTAACAGCGTGCGTTCTATTACGGATTTCATGGATAGATCAGAGTTATACTATAGTGCTATAGGTTACCTTGAATAGATATATGTAGCCATCTCTACCAATAAAGGCAGCGTCCACCTTAGATGGATAACCTGGGGACGTGACGTATTTCTTCTGAATTCTGCTAAAACCATAATATTTGAACACCTTTTTCCCTAAAAGAACAAATACAAGGTGGTATATCTGTTAGAAGTACTAACTCTCTCTCTCACAAACACACACACGTAAAAGGGGAAATCCTTGCTCAGCGTCTAGAACACTGCACTTTAAAAATGCAGGCCAGGGTACGAACCAAATAATGTTTGTGGGATGTTAACCTACAGAGTTGACGCTCGACCATATGTCCTAGAAGTGACCATCTTCCAATGCTAAACAGAACACTCCACATACACACATACATACATACATATACAGACATATACACAGACAAACGCACTTGCACGTAAGAATGTATACACAATAATACAGACCTTTAAAAAGGTAAGTAAATCGTGTTCTCCAGGAATAGGCAGCCGCTCCAGTATGATAAGGAGCCCGTTCGTACACTTTAGACAACCGTTTGGGATAACCTTCTTCTAGACCCAAATCATTTAGACGATATATATATTTATTGTTGATTACATAGATCCTGGAATCGTGGCCCTGAAATATGGCGCCAAACTTTGTCTGGCACGGATCTTTATTGGGATCTCCGCCAGAAGGCGACTCTGTCGTGGTGGTAGTGGTCAGAGGTGGATTGGTCGGAGCAGCGGTGGCGCCACCTACATATATAAATGAACCAGTGTAAATTAGATATTAAACGCCGTCTTTAGATTCATTAATCTTTACAGTTATTGAAATTATTATTATTATTAAAGCCACTGTGTAGCAAATAACATTAAGGTTGTCTACCGTATAGCGTCTGTATTGCCCATATATCGTCCTGATGAAGTTGGAAGTTCTCTTTGTAGCCCTGATAATAGGGTGCCATGAGGGCATTAGGTACGTTAGAGTGTCCTAGACCTAGGGCATGACCTAGCTCGTGGGCTGCCACTATCTCCAAGTTAGTGCCGTCGTTAGTGTACTGGGTCCATAACTCGTCCTCATCAAAATGGGTGTCTCCATTCTCCGGATAGAAGGCGTGCGCTAAGATGCCACCTAGTGGAAGGAAATGCTCAATACCTTATAATATTCACTCACTCACTCGCTCGTTTACACACTCATACCTAATACCTGCATGCATATTTCACTCACTCACTCACTCACTCACTCACTCACTATAAACGGTCTGTATGCACTTCCTCACTCGTTTACGCACTCAATTCAACTCATACCCAATACCTGCACGCATCTTCTCACGCAATCACCCACTCACACATGGACTCACTCATTTGATCAGAACTAGCATAATATTTTGAGCGATACTTTAAAATTCTGCAGCTGGCAATCATTTGTAACTTGCAAATAATCGCGATATTCCGTGCGTTACATATCAGATTATGATACCTGATGCTTTATAATATTTGATCTCATATTTATTATTCTAAGATCCATGTAGATAATATAAACGTACGATAGATCAGATAGAAATATAATCTCCAAAATGTTGTCAGATTTTCATTAATGAATTTACACACTAAAATATCTCTTTATGTTTGTCGTGAAACAACCTCGAGTTACTTATCTTCATTAAGGAGGTATTTTTTCTAATTTCGACTTTAAAGCGATACATTGAGTCAGACCATAAATATGTCAATGTCTGATCAAGATCTTGTGGTTACTGTACATTGTTAGCTAAAGTTATAAATATGTGGAGTTTCTATCAGAGATTTTATGTATTGTACAATATCCTATTATACTACTATATAAATTAGTAGTAATAGTAGAAGTAGTTTTAGTAGTGGTAGTATTTTGTGGCGGTAATAGTAGTACTAATAATAGTAGTACTAGTATTAGATGGTGGTAGTAGTAGTAGTAGTAGTATTAGTAAATGTAGTGGTGGTAGTGATATTATTATTATTATTATCATCATCATAATCATCATCAGTAGTAGTAGTAGTAGTAGTAGTATGATGATGATGATGATGATACAATCAATTGTCTATCACTCTTGCAATAAGTTACCTGGGCCATCAAAAGCGTTTCCAACTCCATCTCCGTGTTCTCCTCGAGCAAACTTGATCTTAATATCAGCGTTGGTAGCAGCCACTTCGTTAAAGGTTAATGGGGTCACATCGCTCCAGTATTTTAGAGCATTATAAAAAGCTCTCCTGATAACAACAAAAAAAAATACGATAGTAATACAGCCACCTGTTTACATAGATATAAAGATGATACACTTTGTCATTTCTTCGAATTTCTTATATTCAAACTTTGGAATTTATTAGTCATATTGACAATGGAGATTTTTGGATGAGATGGGGGGAGGTAGGTGGTGGGGTAGTCTCTTTACTTTAGATAAATAAGTATTAGTCACCTTAATATGATTATTAACTAGGTCAGTATAACTATATATTACTGACTAATGTTATGTACTCAATAATAATTATTATTATTTATAACAGTAGGAGGAGGAGGAGGAGTAATTGTAAGATAAGAACGAAGAGGAGCAGGAGAAATAGTAGTATTAGTAGTAGGAGGGGGAGATAGAGGAGGAGAAATAGTAGTAGTAGGAGGGGGAAAGGGAAGAGGAGGAGGAGGAGAAGTAATAGTAGGAGGAGGAGAAGGAAATGGAGAAGTAATAGTAGTAGTAGGAGGAGGGGAGGAAAAGTAACAGTAGTAGTTGCAGGAGGAGGAGCAGGAGGAGGAGAAGTAATAGTAGGAGGAGGAGGAGGAGAAATAGGAGGAGTAGAACTACTACTACTACTACTACTAGTAGTAGTAGTAGTTGTTGTTAATGTCGTTGTTACTACTACTACAGTTGTTAGAGTAATGGTACTAGTAAAATACCTTTCTTATTACCTGTAATATAATCAGTAATGTATTTATATTGTGACTAGTTTATAATAGATGGCGATCCTATCTAACAAATGATCCTATCTAACAAATGATCCTATCTAACAAACGATCCTATCTAACAAACGATCCTATCTAACAAACGATCCTATCTAACAAATGATCACAACACATTCATTATAACATACAGAACTTTGTTATATTTAGTCGGCACCAATTTATTTACCTTTGAGAACCTGTATTCAGGTCAGGTGAGAAGTTATGTACCATCCAGGTCAGGTCAGTCTTATTCCATTTATAGCCTTAATGATAAATACATATACACAAAATATATACGAATGTTAAACAAAAATAGATTTTGTAAAAATAATGAAACATCGGAAGATTGATATTAAAGAGCTTCTGTTGATTCTGTAACCATGACGACGTGCAGCGGAAATAGTTTATCGAAAGGAAAACATAACATTTTTATTATAAATAAGATAAATTGAGAAACAAAATTTGTCTGAAATCATTTTTATTACTATGTTTATGCGAAGCTAATGAGGTCATTGTAATAAATTATTGTTTATTTCTGTTTAATTACGCCTAATTGCTGGACATGATATTTCTAAAGTCATCTCGTTATACCTGGTACATAGAAATTTTGTGGATTAGTTCCTGGATCCAGGGCTACTCCGGGCGGAGGCAGATAACTTCCGGGGGGCACCATGTCCGGCATGCCACATCGTGGCGCTGCCATCTTGGTTCTTGTTGATTTATCAAGTAAACCGGTCACTTTTAAACCGACCATACGCTGGAAGTTTCTGTGACATAATAGCACAACAAATAGTTATATACGAGAAGTTGTATACACACATATATGCACACAAATTTAAGAAGTTTCCAACATCCATCCACTCACCCACAATCAGAGAGAGAGAGAGAGAGAGAGAGAGAAACTTATTATCTAATATATATATATATATATATATATATATATATATATATCAAACTAGTGATATGCATCCTGTTGAGAACATTATACGCATCATTACATCGATATGTTACAGACACGTGAAAAATGTGTGTGTGTGTGTGTGTGTGTGTGTGTGTGTGTGTGTGATCGAGCAGAATGTCGGAGCATTCAAAATGTCCTATTCATATTCCTGGTTGTTGTCACAATATCATAGATCTGATATTAGTTTATAAGATCTCTGACAACAGCGGATAATATTATAATAAGTTTATTTCAGTATAGAACGAAACATGCTCGATTAAATCTCTGAACATTGACATAAGTGTTAAAATATTAGATAACAGAAGAAACCATATAATTGATTAATTAGCATGCTATTATAGATATATGGTGACAATGATACTTGTGTTATTATTCTGACAACAACCGGAAGTTGTAAATCATAATTTTTCATTCGTATTAGTGTGTGTGGGCGGGTGAAGATTGAGTGGTTTCATATTCTTTATTAAAAATATCCTCTCCGTACGATCTGTCATATCATATTTCGGAACCATGAATCATATAGGTGTATCAGTATGATGGCTATATTTTCTATGTATTTTATGATATATTAACAGATACATTACTATGGACTATAGGCCTCGCATATTAATAATATTACTTAGTGATACAAATCTAGAACAGTTACAGTTAGTAACAATGACTGCTCCATAAAAATGATTTGGACAATCATTATCATTACTTGCTCTCTGAAGCATAATAATAATAATAATAATAATAATAATTGTAGCGATGCTGGTTCAAACTCGTTAATTATCAACTATAATTAATTATGCTATTATATTATGTAATATTTTTATTTATTTTAAGGGATAATATATATATATAGTAGTGAATTATATTCACACTGAATAATGAATATATATTTTACCACTGCTAAAATTCAAGTGTCTAATTGTGTTGGAAAAATCGTGAAATCATCTTATCACAGAATGCATAAATAAATATACAATCACACACACACACACACACACACACACACACACACACACACACACACACACACACACACACACACACACACACACACACACATACACACACATACATACATACACACAGAGAGAGAGAGAGAGTTTTGTCCTTATTCCTACTTGATAGCTTCTTTACGAGCCGCTGGACTATGGCTGATGCCCTTCGGAGGTTCTCCTAAATATCCATACCTCATGAGGAATAGCTAAAATGGAACAAATGAATATCTACAGATATAGAGAGATAAATACATGTGTAGGTACGTGGCTATCTACATATAAGCTTATATCCTTAAAATAGATACACACACAAATATACAAACACATTAATTTTGTTATTAAATATTCTAATCAAAGTTCAAAGGAAAACTGCCACACTTATTATTATCAATTAAAATTGACTTTGTGTTGTTTTGTGTTGTTTTGATATGACAAATACGACAAAAGTAATTAATAGCCTGTATAATTAAAATAATCGGTTAAATGACAAATATACTAATCTCCTTTTCATCAGTACATAAAATGAATCTGAATACACAAAATGTTACTGTTATCTTTGAGTATCTGAGAATAACATGACGTATTAGACCGTCAGACACAAAGATAACAAACATCCAATGCCAGACAATAAATACATTCTTTTATTTTTAATTGCGCCTTTTGCGTATTATTAAATTAAACAAATTCCCCAGTTCTGTTCTTTCCATAGAATCCGAGTCATATTCATCGAAATGTATTTAACTATAAATTTAGTTACTTTTTTAAATTATCGGATGCCAATACACCTCACAAGGCTAAAGGGTAAACGGCATTCTAAATAGAAAAACGAAAGATTTCAAAATTGTATTCTTTGTAGTTAGTTAGTTAGTTAGTTAGTTAGTTAGTTAGTTAGTTAGTTTGTTTGTTTGTTTGTCTGATAAAGAGATAATACAAATATTACATTTCGATCGACAGACTTGTGTTGGATCAAGTGATATTTGATCCAATGATGCCACGAAGTTTTATCCATCAAATGAAGTATCCTAAAACAAAGGAATTTGCCGAGAACACGTATTATAAGGAACCTAAACCATTTTTAAACACCCTTGTGTTCCATTCTTCAAACAACAACAAAAATACACCGAAAAGCATTCGAATGCTTTCAAGCACAGATAATACTGGCATTTGTTAATTACGATTAAAATATCTACTCACGTCAGGATCGATATCTTTGACCTTCTGACCAACTGGTTTAGTCCTCGTCTTACCATTCGCCAGCGATATTACAACTATAATGTTGACCAATATCCATGGCAACGCGTTACATTTACCCGTCTTCATGTTTATGTCAGTCGACGAACTTTTCTGATCTCTTTTATCCAAACAACAAACACTCGTATAAATCTAGACCGATCTCTGTCGCTATTGGGCTACCTTAGAACGCGTTCAGAACGCGAAACACGTTTGTTTACGCGAAGTGATAAATTCCAGGTAACGCGATGACATCACTTGGTGCCGCCAGGTGCTTCTTAATAATCTGAATGACTTCGACAAAATGCGTTTGGTGGCTTTTTTATCTGGAACCGGATGTGGTCCGGTCGTATCATAAACAAACGTCGGGCTTAGCGCAATGTTGACACAAGTTTGACACGATGTTGTGGTTATTAAAGCACCGCTCTAGGATAGATCCATTCTGTGCCTGGGCACACTACGAATATGTTAATGGGATGGGCCACTACCGTAGAATGAAACTATCGTTGTCAGCACGTAGCCAGGCCAAGGTCACGACCGCTTAAATCATAGTTTATTACAAATACATGTATCTTTTCATATTAATCCGGCTTTTAGTAATACTAGTATATATTATGTGTGGTAAATTGAGTCACCGAATATGTTTACGTGTTTTGGTGTAATATAAGTGCAACATCATGTTCGTTCATTATTTTTGTTGTAGTCATTGTTGTTTTTATGTCATCATCATCATCATCATCATCATCATCATCCAATACCAAACTTCACAGGGATAATTTCAATTGGACATTTCACTGCATATATCTCAACCCACTAATGAAGGAAGATTCAGGACAATTTGTGAACTTTCATTAAATTACATTTGATTAAATATATTTCGAATAGGTAAAATATTTAATGATTTGAAAGATACCGTCGTTTTTGTTAAATTTCGATAAGTTATTTATTCTTGTAAAAAGTGGCTTTTGTGTCAAATGTGTGGATAACTGAAGTATATACAATGAATTAACTATTAAGGTTACCAAAGAATTTAAAGCAAAGAATGGAAACCAAACAATAGTCTATTTTACAGTTTTATCTTCACTAGAAACTTCCATAGAAAGTTATAATTCCAATACTAACTCAGCGACATCTCAGATTCGGACCATAAAGCCACCGTAATTCTTTATATTTATTTTGTAATTAATGGCGTTGTTATGTTATTTATAATTGAGAGAGAGCAAGGGAGAGAGAGAGGGGGGGCTTTATAACTTTCATACCATAACTATGTCTCTTATATATATATATATATATATATATATATATATATATATATATATATATATATATTGTCATAAATTAACAGTGAACCGAACTATATGTACTTAGACAGCAGTACTTTTTATTTATGTATTTACATTCTATCATGTATGTGTATTTCGTTGAAGCACACAACATACACTCCATGACCTTCAACATCGTGATAAAATTATCTCCTTCAGATAAGTTAATCGAATTTTTTGCTATAGTTTTTTTTTAAATCTTTCGGTGTTAATTATTTTTCTGGAGGTAATTAATATTTAATTACTCTGAGATATATTGTGAATTGACACTTACTCTACTTACACTGCATGTTCGGTCACTCAATTAGTCACTGATTCACTCAGTCATTCACTCACTCAGTCAGTCAATAATTCACTCACTCAGTCACTTACTCACTCAGTAATTCAATCAGTCAATCAATTAATCAATCGTTCAAATTTAGAAATCCTCTCACCCACTAACTGACTGACTGACTGACTGACTGACTGATTGACTGTATACGAGTAACACTGTTTATTCAAATATAACATCGCTATCCTCAGATCAAAATTACGATGTTATCTGCAGAACTTTAAACTATAACAACATTTTTTATACATAAACACATGGAAACAAAAAAACCCTGGTATAATAAATATGATGTTATCTATAATATAAATTTGATAACAATAGTTAATGGTTATGCCAATTCCAGGACTCTACTAGGGTTAATTAAAAGATTAACCCCTCTATAAAGAATTTGTTTTGGAACTAATTAAGGATCATTTTAATCATAATTTAATGAAAAGTAAATTTGCCATAAACAAAGCAGATTAATTAAAATCAAATAATTAGGCCATGACCGGGCAGCGAAATCTTGAAGGAAGATATTAATAGCTTTAATTGTATTTTTTTCTTCAAGATGAAGCGAAGTCAAAGATGAAACACCCTTCAGATATGCCCACGCCGAGTTTCGAAGACGGGTGGTAGTGACCTGTGATCGAACACGCTACCGTTAGACTATGGAGGCGCCCCATTAGAGGATGTGGCCAATTTTTAAAAGCGTTAGCTGCTTATGTACACATAATTGTACTTGTCTTTAAGTGGAGTCGTGTTATAATTATTTATCTGTTTGGTATAATAATATGTTTACATAAAATACTCAATAAATCGTTATATCTAGAGAAAAAACATTTATCACTATTGCCTTCTGATATCTTCATTCAGTCTATATTATGTTCATATTACAGAACACACACACACATACACACACACTCCTCTTCTCTCTAATACATGTATACAGTCATAAACACACATTAATACACTCGTACGTATGTATATCTCTACATCATGTTACGTAACCTAAGTCGTGGACCGGAAGGATGTTGTGGCATATTTAAATGTTATTATATCGCTGCTCCAACTTCCGTTATCATCGGCAACTGTTGTCAAATCCATGTGATCCATCTGTCTGTCTTCTGAGAGTGTTAAAAATCAACAAGAAATATATTTATTTATTTAATGTAACGAACTAGAAATGTAATGATCTGATTTCATATTTCATATTATTATTATTCATTATGTTTTTCTTTCCCTCTAGAATATTATTCTGTAAATAATCTTAAGGGTTATGATGAGATTCCAACCCCATCTGTATATATATATATATATATATATATATATATATATATGTGTGTGTGTGTGTGTGTGTGTGTGTGTGTGTGTGTTATGTTTGTATGTGGGAGGTGAGTAAGGCGACAGAGTATTAAATTAAAAAACTACATACTCGCATATTCTACACTATCACGTGACGTAATCCAATACGAGCCAGTCGCTTTCTAATTTAAACAAAATAATAGATACGATTATTTTGAATATAAAATGGACAACAATAACTAAACAATAATACCGTAATAATTTTTATTTTGGTAATACGTACCAACTGATATTTGTTTCTTCTCCTAAATATATAACAATACAAATAAAAAATAAGATTAAATTAATATGATGTTTCCAAATGTTTACACCATGGAATACTTTACTAGGATACGATACTGAGGATGTATCAGAAATATGGTACTATATATATATATATATATATATGTGTGTGTGTGTGTGTGTGTGTTATATATATATATATATATATATATATATATATATATATATATGCGTGTGTGTGTGCGCGCGTGTGTGTATGTGCGTCTGTCTGTGTGTGCGAGTGTGTGTGCGCCCGCGTGTGTTTACCTCTTGAGTGTGATAATCAAAAGTGCTATTGTCATAATACTAACAACAGGCAGACAAACACCAAGTATAATCATCAACAACGTATCTGCATCTTTTTCTTCACAAAGACATCCTGTCGTCTCATCTTGAACCCAGAATAAATTAATAAATAGACAAATAATAAATAAATTACAAAATAAAGCTACAACTATATTACGACTCTCAACTCAGGTCTGAAATCCGCTGTTCTCGACTCGACCATGGGTCAAATAGATCAAGTGGATAGGCGCTTTAATTTAGATCCCACCACACCTAACTGCATATACTTAGGGGTGCTAAATTAAGCCTGAATGAACGTTCCCTTAGTGATGAACGGAAACGTATGAGGGTTAGCTGTTAGGTTCGAGTAAATCATAGTATTTACTCAGGTTTGAGACGATATTTCGTTCTAGTCCAGTACTAATCCATTGTGCGGTATTGCTACTTTGTTTTTATTTTAGTTAAATCGCTTCAGTGAGTCCATACTGAGTTAGTGTACATTCTCTTTGTTATGAACAAACTGTAATGTTTGTTAACACGCTGAGGGTATATAAAAGGCTTGATTTTCACTTAGGTTAGAGAAGAACTTCCACGCCAGACCAGTCGAACGGGTATTGATACATGGTTCATATAAGTAGGATTTATTCAGTTATTCGAACCCAGAATAAAGCTGACGTCAGCATCTGAGGTGTCGAAATGTTTTATATACAGGTTTCTTTTGGACCACAGAAAATTAGTGTTGTTTGTTGCGAGCTGTGGTATCAAATGGTATGTTTTTTACGTGCTTCCGTTTTTTTGTACGTAGCCTGCATGTAGCCGCTTTCCTGTGGGCGTGACATATTTGTCGCGTACGAAAAGCGAATTAGCTGGTTCCCACAGGCTGATGAGTAGACCAGACACATGCTTAGGTATACGCACACATTTATCAATATGTGGAGGTATGGAACATTTTATTTTTAGATTAATGTATGTATAGTTGTATTTAGATTTATGGATAGGTTTCGAAGGATGTTTAGATTGTTGATGCTCTGTGCCTGTTGCCTCTTACTATGTACCCTAAAACACACACACACACACACACACACACACACACAGACGGACGGACGGACGGACTTAGAAACAGGGGAGTGTGAGGTTGATAATAATAAACAGTGTGAGAAGTTTAAAAAATCGCCTCGAGAATAGCAATATTTCAGGACACAGTCACATACTCTAGCCTCATATATAACCTCCATTACTATCAGTCCTGTGGCAGTAGACCTCATTATTATGTTCAAAACACGTCAAGATATTGACAAATGTCACTTAGTCAGCAGACGACATTGCGAACCAAAAAGACTAACGTAAAACAATTAGTCATCAACCTCGGCTTGGGTAGACCAAATTGATGGAAACTGCTACAGTTGATAAATTGTGTAAGAAATGATGATCGAATTTGTCACCAATGGACCAGGTGTAGTTATCTTGTGGGAAAATGTCTATTATTGTGATCTAGAATGAACTAGCAAGCTTCAACAGTCGTTTTTACCTACCTTCTGGTGTCTGCGATGGCAGTTCTGTGAGGAGGTTGTAGTTGTCTAATTCATCGTTAATAGTCACATTAACTGCGGAACTTTCTCCAATTTCAGAGAGACCATGCTCTGATGTATGACGTCGTTTAGCACCAGATGTCGCTGATGTAAAATGTTTACTATCCAAGCTGGTAAACCAATTGGTGGCTCCCTCTGTCGTGACAATTTCGGTAGCGTCGCTGTACCTATTTGTTTGTCTTGTACTCATGGTAACAATGTTAGGTTCACTGATATTTACCAGACCACTGCTCCTGTCCATTATCGACGTTTCAACATTATTATCGATACGATCGGTAAAATTAGATGGTAAAAGTTGATCGTTTTGGGTAAAGTGTAATGTAAAATGTTTAGATGCTACTTCGGTTTGGCTTTCAACGGATTGAATTTGCTTTTTATCTTTTGTAGGATGATATTTTGGACGGTTATAACTCATCGTCTTGAAAATACTGAATTTGTTTGTCTCGTCAGCAAAAACATCCCGTTCCTCCTCATCACCTGATGAGGTGTTACCATCCGGATAACTGGCAGATCTATAACTAGTAGTCCTGGAAAGAATATCGTCGGCAATGTGATTAGAGTTATTGTTGTCGTCTACCGTAGATAAGTTATCTTTCGGAGATAAATATCGGTAGATCATCGAAATGCTGCGCGTGTTGCTGTCACGTGTATTGTAAAGTTCGGACGTTTTGCCAGTAACGTCCATCGTTCTACTAGTAATGTCGCTTTCCGCAAATCCTTCAAATCTAGACGTGACGTCACCACCACGTGAAGGTGACCCCGTATTGACCAAGGCAGAAAATTGACGACTAGAGTGTCCAGTGATGACACCTATTGTTGATATTTCGTTTGAGTTAAGGTAATCAGATCTCGTCGTTAAATTGGTTGTAAACAGAACACCTTCTGGACTCGAGGTCTTCCTCTCTCTGATATCCGATTCACGTTTAAGAAACTTGGTCTGAAAAGTATTTGTGTTGTTATTGGCTGATTTAGATGATGGCGTAGACGTAATACTGTCCAATGTCTGAAGTGACGCACCGGAAGTGGATACATCCTGAGAGATCCGGTCATCCTTTTGGATCGTAACACGGATAGCTGCTGCCGATACACTGGAAGGAACTAGAACTACACGCGTGGGTAAATAAGGGTTTCACGTATGAACACACACATTCACACATACATACATACATACATACACACACGGTCGCGCGCGCACACATGTACGTGTATGCATAAATGCACGCGTGGTTGCACGTACCACAGCCATGTGTAAGATCAATCATATAATCTAATCAGATACGTAATCTAATACTTACCTTTAAACAAAATACAAACCAACATATATGTTAGTCGTATTATTGCCATTGATTTTGTATAGATAATACTTCAGTATTTGATTTGTAATCTTCGTCTACTAAGATATATAACACTATCTATAATAATGATCCTATACGGCCGGTTATTACTAGTCTACAATGATCCTATACGGCCGGTCTACAGTGTTGATCATTCTATTTACACTAATATTTTATGTGATGATAACAGTTGCAGACTTCTGTACATATAATTACCATCACCACCACCACCACCATCATCATCATCTTTATTGATTTAAGGCGTGAAGACGATACGTATAATTGAGGTAATGTTTCATTTATCATATAGTAAGCCACGGTTATTAATACTAACACCATAATATCGGTTCTATTTGACGAGGTTCCACACCGGATCAGGAACCCTACTGGAACTATGATGTACTGTGTGACGTCATTACAAATACATATAATTAAAGTCGACTAGTCGTGAATTGTTGGTCTGGTGTCTCTGTAACGAAATGGATCGGTGTGTTTGTCATAATGTTTGTTATTATAAGTTCTCTCTCGCTCGCTCGCTCGCTCTCTCTCTCTCTCTACCCACACTCCCCCTCTCTCTCTCTCTCCACACACACACACACACACACACACACACACACACACACACACACACACACACACACACACACACTCTCACTCTCTCCTCTCCTCTCTCTCTCTCTCTCTCTCTCTCTCTCTCTACACACACACACACACCTCTCTCTCTCTCTCTCTCTCTCACACACTCTGCATTTCGAGTCACGGTCTGGAACTCTGTGGCGCACCACACTAGCAACTGCACTGTCCGAGAGATAAGCTAACCCATCTTTAACTCATCACAAATTTAACTCAGACAACAAATATAACATATATAGAACTAGGACGCAACCATAACAGCATCAACCTAATACGTCACATCCAATATTACAAAGGGTAGGGTCTGGTTAAGATAGGGGTATGGGTAGGGGTTAGGGTTGTGTAGGGTTAGGCTAGTGGTAGAGTTATGGAAGGGTTAGAGTTAAGGAAACTTCACTCACTGCAATCTTTTCTGTTCCTATGATCATGACATCAAACAGAATATAGTGATCTGTAATAAAAAAAATCAAACACATATTGTACAATGGTGATCAGTGATGACACATTGATTAACATAACTACACCATTTCAATGATTTTATCAACAACTTTATTATATCATCATATCCTGATGAAATATTATGATAGGCTATGACTATATCATTTTAATAATAAACTCGTCCAGATGAGTTTCGTCTTGTTGAGACTCCCTAAAATTTGCGATTGGTCTCGTTGAGACTAAACCAGTTCGTTACCTGACCTTATACAGAAACGTGAAATGCTTACTCACTGTGAGTAAACTGTATTATAGCCTAAAAAGACGAAAACAAATCCCCATTTTAAGACAAAAATCTGTTGTCGCCTTCAACTAATTACGTCGTTTGCTTTTCATTTGAACCAAACTGAAGGGATTCTAAATAGATTATTGGTACGTGTTTTGCATACTTGAGAGTTATAACTCATTCAAATTGTGTGCATTAAGCATAATTTGGTTGCTTTGATCGTGCATGCGTACCTGCATGAATGAAGGCGTGACTCACCCCTCAAATATCAGTTTCATTGTCAAGGGGATTACCCGTACAACACTAACAGGTCGAGGGATATCCCCGCATGACTAATTACAATAAATAGTAAACTACGATCCGCTTCCTTGCCCTTAAAATGAGAGACTTCAACAACACTATAACGTCAGATGATAGGTTCTGAATAAGATCGATTTGTTTTGATGATATTATGATCGTAATGATATCTAATAATTCTAGTTGTATCACGATTATAATAGGCACAAATATCAGAAGACTTGAACGGGTCCACTCCTTGTGTCTGTCTATCTGTTGGCGATATGTTGATATGCTAACGGGATGTTGTTGGCTCTTTTCCGACGATTAGCTGTTAGCTCGTGATGGCTGCTCGCTCTCTAGTACAGAGACTGAGGTAAGTAGACGTTTTTAATAATCTTAATTAATGACACACACCAGGATCACTTCTATACATCACTAACTGAAAATGTGGCATGTCCTTTTAGACTGTACAGTATGAAAGTTAGTAGGCTACCCGTACGCTGTATCATCGTTTCACGGATGAAATAGAGAATGTACTAATATATACGAGTAAATGTCATTGTATGTCTAATAGAGATTTATGACTACCACTGTATGTCTTTCTGAGCAAACATTATTGTATGCCTCAGAAATTGGATGAGTGATATTGTATGACCTAAGGAATGTTTGACTGCTATTCAGTGACTTATAGCTTTCTGTGCGACTTCTATAGTTGTATTAAATTCACCGTGTGAATTATAGACTGTCATTATGCGACCTGTATGGCTGTTGTTGTTAAGATTGTATACGTACCACTGTTTGTATATATTTGTATGAATGTGGGCAATCTCTGAAGATCTAAAACAGAACACTACCTGGGGCAAGGCTACAGTACCAACCGGTAACATCAGTCTCGGGGCAGGTTATTGTCGAACAAAACAACAGTTAGAACGATCATTAGCAGGCCATACAGCTAGCAATAACAACACTAAATATTACTTTCTCTCTCTCTTCGGTGTAACTGGAAGCGCTGTTGCTCATACATCTGTAACATGTGGGTTCAAACCCTGCCTGTCTATGTCAGTAAGGACTTTCATCTTTTACTTCGCGTTATTATTATTATCATTAGTAGTAGTAGTAGTAGTAAACAGGGCAGTCTTAATGCATGGGTACGTTGGCCACTTGCCCAGAGGCCGCACGAGCATAGGGGCCTCATGCTAATCAATGTATGTTGTGACTTGTTGTCAATAAATAACTACTATGCTGTACTAAACTATAAATATCTGTTACTATATTACAAATGGATATTGGCGTTCTTTCTCATCTGATGTAATATTATGGTCACCTCTCCAACCTCACATACATGTATGTGTAAGGATCTCGACCATTTACATGTTTATTCCTGTAGGTAGTTGTGTACACTGTTTTGCCATGGGGCCAATAATACTATTAATATAGTCCTGGTAGTAGTAGTAGTAGTAGTAGTAGTAGCATAGGATTAACAGCTAATCCTATACTAATGATAAATAATAATAATAATGCACATTTAAAGTATCATTACTACCAAGAACTGTAAAAAGAAGTTACATAACAACATACATTGTATATATAAAGATTGAAAGAATGTCCACAGAGAGAATTATTATAGATAGAAATTAATAATTTGTCAGGTAAACTAATAAAAAGATTATTTAAAGTTCCTCATACACATTTATAAATTGTTAAATCTAGATACATACAATAGCATGCGTCATATATATATATATATATATATATATATAAACATAAAATGGCATATAAGCTTTACAAGTACTTTAAATTTCCGCATATGTATTCTCAAGGAAGTTTTGGTTTTGGTGTACTGATCCAAGGAGACTTTTTACCTGACAGTCTTAACTAAACAATGACTTATCAGATTGTATATGTTATATTGACACGCTGTGTAAACATCCCGCTTCTTGAACGAAATACTATTGTAACTCAGTGATTGAAATACTAATGGCCGCAATTCATTCAGAGTACACTGGAAGGCTTAAGTTTCTTGTTACATATTTTGTGTTGACATCGATAATGTTATAAGTCTTGTTTCAAATGATGAACCATGTTTTCTTACAAATATTGTAACAGAGTTGTTAAATGTCAGTTTAAGCATCGTTACCAAACATATTCCAGGTATTGTTACAAATATGGTATCAAGTATAGTTACAATCGTCATCTTATTATTCTTATAGCTATTTCGCATGATACCAATGACGTCAGTGGTATGTTAGACCGCATTACAATGACTTTGACTACTTTTCAAAAGGTAATCTATTTTGATATTTTATTACATCATATTTCTAATTTTTGGATATAAAGGTAACTAATTTAAATTAAGACAATAACTCCAGTAAGTTAATAGATGCGAGTATTTGGTTTTCTTGTGTGTGGGGCGTGTGTTTAGCGCTTCATCGGTATGTATGTATGTCTGTCCATTTGTTACACCCCCCCCCCTCTGCATACATGCGAGCGCGCGCGTGTCCATGTGATTCCCAATAGTTATGCCGTTGTTATCTCTTCAGGATCCACCAAGCTGCTCGGCTTCTGGTCCAGACACATGTCCAAAATGGTAATTATACATTTATCTTTAATGAACTGGTGTGATCACACACACACACACAATATATATATATATATATATATATATATATATGTAAGGCAGTACTACAAGTTCTAGTATAATATAATATTGGATGTTTAACAAGATGGTCTCGTTTTACAGGCACTACTGTAACGTTTCGTCAAATCTCTGTAAGCCTTGTACCAATTGTAGTGGCAAGGCAAGGAGAGCAACTTCTAGACAGTGCGTTAGACCTCTGACGTGTAGCGAAGGACAACCGATAAGTAAGTGTGTGTGTGTGTGTGTGTGGAACTGAGGTAGGTATGTATGTATGTATAGGAGATATGAGTGTAGGAGTTGGTATATATATATATATATATAAGTGTGTGTGTGTGTGTGTGTGTGTGAAGGATGATAGGTTATTTTCTCACCGTCAGGTTTGTCGTAATTGCAGGATGTCCAGATCTATTCAGTAGACACACAAACGGCACAGATCAGATAAACAGTTATACAGAAGGTTATCTGGGCTCCATTGTAAAGACAGCATGTTTCCTGGACAAAGAGAGACACGAGGCTAGACTCGAGTGTCATCTAAATGAGAGAAACACCAGTCTGACATGGCGAGGAGACTTTAGCTGTGTAACACTGGGTAGGTACGACAACACCACCGCCAACCATAAAAGTAGTACTAACAAATACTGCTAGGTTGGTCTGATACCATCACCACCAAAACCAGCATTAGCAACGACACACACAAAAAAACACAACACCAAAAAACACAAACAGCACCAGCGAAAATAAACAGTACTAATTAATAAATTACAGGATAGATTGATTTTGATGTCTTAGATACTAGATTGTTATATTATTATGAGGTGGTATATATATATATATATATATATATATATTATATATATATAGTATATATATATATATATATATAGAGAGAGAGAGAGAGAGAGATGCAATTCGAACAGACAGAAGTACTTCATAATAATTATAATATAACTTTTTCTAGTCCGTCCATTATCAACCGAAGACTCAACCACAACGAGCACAGTCTCCATCACAAATAAAAGTAAGTTATATAATACTTGTATGTTTATAGAAGCTAATCGATATTGACAGTCAAATAACAAATCATTAAAATGTCTCTATCAGTGTTTACATTTTATGATTTCAGTTTCCAGTTCACCACCTAGTACTCGTGACATTTCCAGTAGATTTGCTATACCAGGTAAGAATGTCTAGATATATGACTATTAAATACAATTATATATATATATATATATATATATATATATATGTGTGTGTGTGTGTGTTATTTCGCGAGTACAATTGTTAATGTTAATGCAAGGAGAAAAGCGAATTGATCCTGGACACTGTGCATTAGTGATTTGTTCAGATATAGCTGCACAGCAGAATTGCACCAGTGACCGAATGAAGAAACGTAAAATCATAATTATTGTACTCCTGATGCAGTCTCCTATTTGTACATTCAAGAAACAATTAACTATGAGCATGCACAAGCATTTGACACAAAGAGCCATGTGTAAAAAGCGAACATCACGGCACTTTAGTGTACTCTTATTGGAATCTGTGTGTTTTGAATACGTCACACAATGTAGTAACATCTAAACGTAATCAGTATATTAGTTACTTGTATATTTTCAGTCAGTGCATGCTCACTTTCCTTATTGATGGTCATTGGTTTCATGATCGTCGTCCGTATCCTGGTCCAGAAATACAAAACGAAACATCAAACAGGTATCTATATTAACTCTAATCGGTAATACACACAGCTAGGGGCTGTTAAGTGTTATTCGTACTGGTATTGCTGACAATATGTAACTAGATCACTGTGGTTGTAAGAGATACTGCTAAAATCGTGACATAACCTATAACTAAATCTCTAGATAGTGTCTGTAAATACGTTTCTTTTTTATTTCATAAACCACCCCAGGTAATAAAAGTGATAACCACGTGAAGGGGGTAATGCCTCCGTGTCAGAACGAGAACTTGAATTGGTCAGATCTGAGTCCGGAGACATCGTTATATCGATCAGAAGATAGCGCTAGGACACCGATCCAGGAGTCCGAGGCACCAGATCAACCGGGAGCGACTATCTGGCCAACAAATCACTCTTTACACTTAATGATAGATGGACAAACACAGCACGGACGGATAGTAGTAACGGATACGGTCGAGGAAACACATCCGAAGTTGGCCGAGATAGAGTTAGACTGTCTCCAGACGACAGAGCAAGAACACTTAGACGCATCGACATCGACTAGTCGAACACGACCGTGTTCTATGACAGACCAGTACAACGATACACGAGTTGCTTTCATCTCGTCGAACGATCCTGATCGTTCTGAGCGTACCGCTTATCCGGGAAATCAGCAGCGGATAGGCGGCTCGTCCCCGTGCCATACACGGGTGAAAACAGTCGGACGTAACGAGCCAACCGAAAACAGCTGGAACGATGACGCACTCGGTCCCGGTAACAGCTGTTCGCAGGAGACACTGCCGCTCAACGTAGGTTCATCTTCCGACAGCAACATCATACTGCACGAAAACAACCAAACGTCGGAACCTAGTGTCACAGAGAGATTCCCAAACATCGCACCAACGCACGGCCTTCGGGATCCGACTACCGAGAGAAGTCAGTTTGTTAGTGAACAGTTCAGGAGGCGCCCACCAGCTCACTGCAAGTTCACGTCCGACAGCTTACTTATGCAAACCACGTCTATATTTACTTCTTGGGAACAGACTCTGGCACCGAATATACTGCGCACTCAGGAGTCGGAAGATAGTGGAATTAGTCCGCGATCACGATCAGATCCTGTCATGCCACGCTATGCCAGTAATCTGCATGTATATAAACATGTATCCAGGCACGAATAGACAATATTCACAACTAGTGCGACATCTGGTGGCGGTCTGGAAAACTACCACTGTGGGCCAAGATCTGCATTCTTTATCTGAAGCCACTGGTACAGAATGACTGGCATAAGAAGTATGTATGTACGGGAGGTTCATTCATCCACCCACTCCCATGCCCACATTGCTTTGATTCATACTGTACCGGATAACAAGAGTGAGAGATACACTAGTTTGGCGTTAAAACGTGTGACACTTCATCAGCGATTCATACAATCATCGTCTGATTTCTGGGCCAGTCCTAAAGACTACTTGGCAAAACTCTGGAGTCGCCAAAATATACAAACTTCATACACTTCTAAATATAGTTGTCAACATTAAAATATTGCAAAGGCATCACCCAAATTGGTCTTTTCCCATTCAATTACCGCCCTTTATTGGAAATACACATTTGACATAGATACAACAATAATACATTATACTAAATCCAGCGATTAAGTGGTCTGCTTCCTTACAGATGCTTTGACTTGGGTCATATTTGCCCACGTACACACACACACACACACACATATATATATATATATATATATATATGATGACATATAGGTATCATCATAATTCGGACAATAATGCTACACTCCTACTACATACGTGATGAGACCAACTAAACTTCCTCATAATTTTTCAACAGCTCCCATCGTGTAACAAAAATAAACTAAAAATCAAATGCAAATTAAATATTCCATTTCCTCTCATAACAGCTGAATTTTTGTTAAAATATATTAAAGATGAGAGATATATGAACTATGCTGACCCAAACTATTTTCTAAATGGCACACCACACGATATGTAAATGAGAATTGTTTAAAGTCAGTTACAGTTCTCCAAAACAAACAAATAATGATGTCTTGCAACTGAAAGTTGCTTCAAAGATGGCAAATAGCTACTTATTCTTTTTATCACATACACACACAGACAGACACACCAAATTGGCCAGTTTCTGACACTTTCCAGTTTCTGTCATACTATATTATTGCACTTGTTTTTTTCATGTCTTTTCACATTTATCATGCTGGGGTCTTTTAAACTTGTCTTTTACGCATGTTATTTCTCAAACTTGTTGCTGCAAATTATGGAACAAACAGTTCTGTAAAAAATACATGCACAGCCAGTGGTTAGTATACCATATAACGAGGAACATATCTGTCAAAAGAAACAACTCCCATGTATTCTATTGGAAACTTCTGCATCTTTGGGAAGCAACAGCTAAATTGTCTGTACAGCAAAGGATTCCATTCTCTGGCAAAAATTGGCATGACCGATGGTACAGACTGTGCATTTATGTTTACTACAATTAGGCTATTTACGAACAGACGTAACTGCTGTCACATTTGTAATAAAAACTGTAAATCTGTGTCAAAGAAGACAGAATATATGGCCGAGGCTGGCATATGTAGTTTGTGGTCTATAAAATAAGTAATCCCAAACACTATTTATTTTTATGTCTACCGTAATGGCACTATTTTATTACTTGCTTTCCATACAAACACTGTCTTATCATCATCACATGTTTGAAATGCACACATCATAGACTTTGACTAATACACAATCAATGCATTTTGCACCCACACACACATAAAATAATTATTTTGTACTATTTGTGTTCTATTACCCATTGCACATAAACTTTCAGGAAGGGATCAAATTGTAAATTAACAATAAACTGATAAAATCCTAATTACATTGAGTTTGTGGTCATTCTTGTATCATGGAAACAAAAGAATTATCTATAAACAATTATCTGAATGACTATAACAGAAGCATATATATATATATATATATATATATATATATATAAAACAATATAAGCCCATATTTTTCACACATGAGTAAACCTGTGTTTGTCATGAACACATTACACTAATGGCAGAATACATTTTCTTGGAGTGAGACAAACTCTATCACAGCAAGTACAGTATCGACATAAGCACTTATTTATAATGCTGACACGTATGAAATGAATTACATCCATCAGGAATCACACACTAGTGAATCTCTCATACTGTACACAACTTACACATGGCCAACCTACTCACTCCATAGGACAGCATCTCCAAAAGGTATCCAACCATTTTCACGGTTTTTCTGAACATATTGTGAGATTGACAACTGTTTTGACTTCACGAACAACAAACATATGTTCTGAGCAGAGGTTATTGATACCGCCATGGTGTACATGCTGCTGTGTATTTACCACTAAATGGATTGATGTCTATGTCTAACAGACTAAGAATGACCACAACTGTGATGAACAAGCCCACCGTAACAGCGACCATGATCTGGAATATGAAGAGGCACGTCACCCTCCTGTCTACAACACGCTGGCTTTTAACTAACTGCTCCACCTGAAATATAAAGGTTCTATTAAATGAGTTGGACTTACAGCATCAATTAGCAGTCAATTAGAATGTTATCAACAAATCTGACATATTACATCTTAGTTGTATTTGTACTGCTACAATTCTTCGTCAATCATGGAAGTATGCTGTATTTGGTATTCAAGAACTCTGTGTTCCTCTAAAACTATCAGTTACTTCCATTATCCATCTACATTTAATTATTTATTGGCTAAGATGTTGCCATCCAAACTTACCTGTGCATTAAGCTGTGTAATTACATCTTTCAGAGCAGCTATATTTGCTATTTCCATTGTTGTTAAGTCTTCTCCATTAGCAGTCATTAACTGACAGCATAACCTGATGAAAAACATTAAAATTCTTGGCTACACATTATCTGGAGAGAAAATATAACCCCCAAAACATAATAACATGTGCACCATTTGTATTGAGACATGACACATGTCTATTTTAGGCCATCAGTTCAGTTTCACTGTCAATTAAACAAGTGATACACATATGGTTTCAAGGCAAAGTTCTAAATAAATATTTCTTAACAGTCAAACATTTAAATGATAAAAAGAACAGGATATCAATAAGCCCAGTTACCTATGATCCATATAAGATATAGGATCTTTAGGTGCAGCTTTCCACAAAGGAGCCAGTTGATTTGCTGATGTAACTGCATCATCTACCTTCATTATCATAACAAGAAATCTATCTTTAGGCACAAGGCTTGGTTCATGACCTGAAATAATATGAAGACAAGTAGGATACAAGTCACTATGTAAATGTTTGGATTGCTGATTAATGTCTTTTTACTATATAACATAATATATGGTAATTACTTCTTTTATACACAACATTAGTCAATATAAAATGTAAAAGTTGGGGACAATTAATATGAATATTATAAATGAAACAATCCATAAATCGTGTTTTGTAATATATATATATATATATATATATATATATATATATATATATATATATATATAAGTTAGGGATCATTAATATGAATATTATAAATGAAACAATTCATAAGTTATGTTTTGTAATGATTCAGCATTTTAATTACACTGAACAAACTATATCATGTTTGATTAGCAGTAAAGTATAAAATTTTAAAGAAAAATAGCAGGATAATTGTTAGGGAATAAACATAATTTACTACTTAATGACATAATCTCCCTGCTCTCTCACACACACACACACACACACACACACACATAATGCATGCACGCACCACACACACACAGCATAACAGATAACTAACCATTTTGTTATGGAATTATTGAAAAATTTTAACTTACCTGATTGTAAGTAAATGCTAATTTCAGCAACATTTTGTGGTTTAATGAGGCCAGTACTGGGACGAACTCTGTACCCATCTGGGGATGTTGTCTTCACCTGACAACAAATAACAACATCTCTCTTACCAAATAACCAGAAGAGTATCAACATCATTTTAGACTACAGACATTAATGGACTAGCTGGTATTCAGTCAGAACTGTTAGAAAGAATGACCATGGTTAAATCGGCAGAAAAAACAACCGAAAAGTTGTTCTCAAGTTTGATGCAATTCTGAAGAGATAATGATGACTCTCTAAAAGGCTAACATTTAAAAATGTCTCCCTCTAAATAACTAGTATTTATTTATTCTAAGGTAGAAAACTAAGATGAAAGAATATACTGTTTAGACAAAGGGTGAATTTGTTCATACCAGCCACGTATATCACCCTGTATGGAGCTTATAGCCCAGAACGTCATGTTCCAATACAGCCATATATCTAATCACACTTAGCTTATCTATAACCCAAAGATAGAAGCTTACTGAGCCATATGCCGATAAAGTTCCTGCTAATCATCACCAGTTAAATAAGACTCGTGTTTCAACCCGACACTTACAAAATATTGTTAATCAATAACATTCAAAAATGAAACAACCACAAAATAGTTCAGTCTGGAAAATAATCACTGAACTGTACAATACCTTGAATGCTATTTGTTGTTCAGACATGTTAGCTATTGTCAGTATATCAGTATATTCCTTGTCTCCTTCAATGGCGGTGAAGAGAAAATGTTCTGATGGGCTACACAACAGGAAATATTTAAATGTAATGTATTTATCTATATGTCTACCATTTTAGATATGGTGGAATATATTGCAAAATTGTGAACAAAAATTAAGAGAAATGTTAATTCAGTGGACACTTCATCACAACAACTATACCTTTAAAAGTAATTATATTACAATTCATAGCTAATAATTAACACCATTTCCTTAAAACGCCCAACAATTGAAATCAAATTGATTATATCAGAAATTTGTTGAGTGATTATTACTGATGTTGTGCTAAATCAAATGTATGTTTGATCATGAAATTCAGACAGCTAAAATATTACACAAAACAAGTTTTCTGATGTCCACCTTGGAATCAGTAAGTAACGTAATACCTGGTACACAGGAAATGTATTATATGAAAGATATTTACACAGCTTGCATGATATCGTTTTAATTGAGGCTTAATATTCTATGGCATTACCAAATTTCAATGTTCTAAATCATCATAAGTATTTCTGTTACCACAGTTAGTGAGTTGATATAAGATAACTAGGTCTGTGTGATCTCTGATAAATATTTAAAACATATAAAGAGGCTCACCTAATTGCAGCAAAGCTTCCAACAAAAATATCTTCATCTCTTGCCCTTGGCCTAACTGATGCTTTCTTTGTCACCTTTACCTAACCAAGATAAAAACTTAGAGTAATCCAATAATGTTAATGGCTGCAGGCATATAAATTTCAATATCATTTTCATTCCCTTCTAATTTTAGCATTTTATATTGTTAAACAATACCTGTGATTATTTTTCTTAACAGTGATTCAGGTGAGTCACAGCATTCTCATGAAGTAAATGGTTTGATCAGTAAAGCTTGTAACATCATAACAGACAAATATAATTACATGATAAGTGCTGCCATTGCTTGTTTCATTGTAGAATTGGCTTTGTTTATGGCACAAAGGGTGTGATATCAGTGCTAATATTGCATGTTGTGGGTTATAACTGATATATTTAGATGTAGAGAACTTTATAGAATCAATGTGAAATGTGGTCTGGTATTGAAAAGTGAGGTTTCTGTTCATGAATTCCCCCATCTTAAAAAAACAACTGGGGGGTGGTTTGGACACTTTTTAGTGGACAAACATGAGAAGAATGGTGACCCACCAGGAGATCATACATATGTAGTGAACGTTTTGTTGGTGACAATGTCAACACCTCCTATGACAAATGCCACAGCACCTGCTCCAATGAGACCAGTTGTTCCAAAGAGAAGGACACAACGTTTATCCAGACACATGAACTGATCCAAATATTAAAACCATAAATTGATGTGATGAAAACAAAAGTCCATTTGTGATGTCACAATTACAGATCGAATTCGCAAGAAGGAAGCAATGCAGACTATTTTTGGTTAGAGTCACAACACAGTGTGTTAACTAATATTTTGTCACAAGCAAGCTACTTTTTAAATAAATAAAAAATAGTTGTCCGGGACCTTTAATTTGTTATTAGGACTCACATATTCAGTATTGATTTATTCAGATAAATAATACTAATCCTTCAACATTCAACAAGTTTTATGTACTTCAAATGGGAGGTTTCATTGTACAGTGATTTTTAATAAATGATGGCACAAAGGTTTAATTATTTACTTTACATTATAATTATTATTATTGTTTATTTTAATCACCCAATATCAGTCTGTTGCTTTTGTCAATAATACAGGGTTTTTAACCAAAAAACAGTTTTAAAAACTCTGAAACTCAGTGTGTCAGATCACAAAAGGGTAAAATAATTGTAATTTTTCAAAGCCAATAATAATGTGCTGAAGATCAGAAAGAACTTCCTCAACCTATAGTAAATTAACAAAGCTGGTAATAAAGAAATGTTAGCCAGGAATTTAACTGAATCAGTCACTCGTCTACTCAGGTAAATAATGATAACAAATATAATTTTACTGTGTTAGTCTTGTTCTTGTTTTTCTGTGAGATAAGGGTGGTTTCTTCTTCCATAGTCTCACCATCAAAACTCGTGTACAAAGTTAAATTCTTTTCGGCAAAGGTCACCTGGAAGTAAATGTAAAGAATTTGAATTTTGGTTGAATTTGAAAAACAACAATCAAATTCACCCTTCTGGACAGCTTTATATAATCATATGTATATAATGATAATCTGCTGGCTCATTATAGGATGTGACACAGCATATACAACAATAACATATTATAAGAGCTGTATATTGCTAAGGTTCTACTGAAACAACAACACTTCTGACATTTGATGCATTACAATTTCCAAATGAAGTATATTCAGATGTGGCAAGAAAAAGCTAAAAGTCTTCTGCATTTTATTATACACATAAATATCTTAACTAGCTCTGAAATGTATATGATAAACCGGCAATCTTATCCATTTAATTTGTGAGTTGGACCAATTTATAAAAAAAAAACAATTAAAAACGTTAAGATCAATTATGAATTGTTATAAACAGTAAATCACCATTTAAATGAGACAACATGGGAAACATTTCCCAATAATTACATGATAATTGTTATCTTACAGATTACAAGTTAGCATTTCATCCTGACATTAGCACTATTTCCTATAATGATATAGACCCAAAATATCATAAATCTTCAACACCAACCCGTTTTCTCACAGTAGTATTTGATGTCTGTAGCTCTTCCTCTGTGGCATCACCATTAGTAATATCAATTCCAGAATCTTCTGATGGAATATACTGATACTGGAATGTATCCTGAAAATACATATCACAGTAGTATCAATAAGTCTGTGTTACATACTATAGTAGTTCTTCTCAATACCAAAATAAAATACAACAGTGCCTTCAAACATGTTTACTTTGATAAGGTTCCTGCCAAAAGGTTTTATACATACATATACACACATATATATAATATACATACAGTCAAACCTGCTCTTAATGCCACCTGTCTGGAAGTGCCACTTGCTACTAAATGCCACTTTTCCAAAGTCCCATTCAAATTGACCTGTCTAGAGTGGCAAACTGCCCGATGCAACTAAACACCATAGAGTCAGGGTCCAACAATATTACCTGTCAAGCAACTGGTAGTTGCGATAATTTGATTAAGGATTTATGACCATGATTCAGTGATGATTGTCACCAACATATTAACCAATGATAGCTCTTTCCTGGTTATATCTCCAATGATGTGTATGACATTTTGTGCTGATAGTGTCTTGGCTAGTGGGTAGTGCTATTTGCATTGTTATGTAACTGTCATGTGATTTCAACACACCTTGAGTAAAGGTAATTGCTGCTTGAGCAGCTCTTGTTAAAGATATACAAACTTAAAACTGATTAAGTGCAGTATTTTACAATTGTAATGGCAATCTCTACAAATATTTTGGATATAAACTGCCATCAAATTTCTTAATTAATCACATTATACTTTTGATATTCCAATGTGTGCTCTAGTCCTGGCATATTAAACATTGTGATTTTAAGAAACGATGATTGTCTGTATGGATTCCAAGATGTTTCGTAGATCTAACAAAATCTTAACTTGTGAAGGCCCTGGAGATGTATCTCGCACAGTTGGAGAGGCATTTGGTGTGAGCAAAGTTCAAATACAAAAACCCGTCAAGCGCAAGGCTAATGTATTGGAGGAATATAATGGAAATGGACCCAGTTATAGTCGATGTATTTGCCATAAAAAAGGCAATGATGAAATCAATAGTCTGACATGGAGGTGGTTTCAGGATGCCACTATATACACAAGTACACGCACACACAAATTAGATCTACGGAAAATGTGTATAAGTATGTGCATGCATGAATAAAAATAAATAGTATGTACTCTATGTTATTCAGTCAGTGGAAATTCCACCTTTAATTAAATGCCTGGGGTTCCACCTGCCTGTAACAAGTCAGCAAGTCCCCACATGTGGCGTTAAGAACAGGGTTGACTGTATATATATATATATATATATATATAATTATAAAAATTGTATACTTTTCCAAGCAACAGCTTATGATTCTAATAATAAATTTACCATTCTTTCTTTGTTATGGCTACATTTAAAACAGATCCAAAATTAGACTATATCACAAACCTGACCACCCATGTGGCTCCATAGTTTCTCAGGAGGAATGTATTGTTGAATCTCATTTGGTTTCACCATGATTACAAACTTCTGCTGGTCTGGCGTCAACAGATTCCGGATCACCTTCCAGATGGCTAAAATGCAAGAGATTTACAGTCATGTAAATGATCAACTTTACTAATCTAATGAGCCATTTCCTTGTATTAGATTCATTTTGATAATAAATATGGAAAAAAGCTGGTGTGGTATGTGTAAAGGTGAAGTCTCAACACCTTACTTAATTGGATACCTAACAACTGATAGTGACAAATACAGTGAGCAATAAATTGGTGTGCCATTCACTTAGAATTCTAACTAAGAATTTCAATTAAAAACATTAATTAGGAGGTGAATTTTAAAATGATGGGTCTTGTCCAGTCATTGAAGATTGGATACAATGACAGTATTTCTAAGTAACAAATTTCTGTCAAATTATTAAGAAATTATTACATGCTTTCATGCATCCAGTAACAATATTGCAGCAGAATGCACATTGCATATTATATTATGGTTCTGTGGCTTAGTTTGTAAGACTCCTTAGTCATGTTTATACTACGTGGGAGGTCAGAGGTTCAAATTGCAGCTGTGACACTATAGTAGTTTTTCATCCAGCCAGGCAACTGGGAAGATTTTCTCCACCAAATATGCCATTTATTGTAAATTTTAAATTTGTTTATAATTAGTCCTTGTGGTGAAGTGGTAAATTACAGACCATGTGTGTCTCCCTCATTTGAGGTAGCCACCCACATAAAATAACAGTCATTTTGGCCATTATTATTACGTCATGTTAACCACTCAATAATAAACTTTGGCAACTATGTTTGGATATTAGGTTAATATGTCATACAGAAAATGCTTGTTCCTTGGAACTAAATTTGAATTAGGATATCACTCACTCCACCCAAAACAGGTTTAGAGTAGAAAAAAGACACTTACCAAAATAATTTTTTTAAATAAACAAATTAAAACAACACACTCCAGTCCAAATAAAATGGAAAAAAGATTAATACCACGACCAAGCAGTAAGTCGTATAATTGTAAAATGCCGTTACGCACCTTGCTCTTCTGTAAGTTATAGTAAGCAAATGTGACAAGTTTAAATTTCTAGTGACATTTAAAAACCTTTTATTAGCCAAGTGCAATAAAAGACAGAGAATGCAGTGACTGATAAGAACTTCAGGCAGCACCAATTACAACCCTGTTTAATCCTGTATGAAAGTTAGAATTACAATGTGTGTGTGCTAAGACTTAGGACATTACAAAATAATAACTCCCAAAAGAGGAATATCAGAAGATAATTAACATAAACAAACTCAAACACCAACTGTAATATGTTGTGACAATCACAACAGATAAACATGTGTGGGCATAAATTGATTGTTGATATAGAAATTCCATCAAAGAATGATGAACAGAACCAGTGAATACAAAACAAAATATCAATCAGGGCAAAAATATTTGAAATAAACTTACTGTTGAGAATCCAAGGCATATCATATATCAGCATGTATTCTGTAAGAAAATAATATAAATCCAATATAATCATGCTAAACAAACTGGTAGTCATTTAAGTTAATAAATTTGCACAACATTCAGATTTGTATGTGCCCCCCCCCCACCAAAAAACCCCCCACCAACAAAGTCCTGAACAAGAATCTCCATTTTGATGTAAATTAAAGTGATGTCAGAAAATATTAGACAACTTTAAAAGACAACATTGTCTTTAAAAAATCTAAAAAACACTCACTGAGTAAAGCTGGGTAATATGAGCTGAAACAGCTAATCTGGAACTTAACTAGATCAATATCCTGAAAGAAAAAGACACATGTAAACAAAAACAGGCAACTGTGTATAACTATTATAAGGACTGTACAATAAAAGCTGAATTAGATGTACATACACATACATACACACACATTATTGATGAAAGACAACTTATCCCACGTTAATATACTGATAGAATGAGAATTTTATATATTATTTAATAATTAACCAGATATTATTGACATTTCACATCAATATGGGCCCCTCTTATTAAACAATTAAATCATACATAAATGTTCTCAATCTGAATTCGTTTTGATGACATTAAATATTTTAGCACAAGATGGTGAAATTATACATACCTACTAAAAATCTTGTTATGCAAATACATCCCAGTTAAATCTAAAATAACTTTATGTAAATTAATATCTGTGTTTTGCCCTCAGTATCATAATTGTTATCACTTGATAGAAATAAGAAACCACATAAATGAGCACTGTAGTTTAATTGACAATATATTGCAGCTAATTACAAGCCTGAAACACTTTTTAATGAATACAAAGTTGACCTTAGCCAAATGGGAAGGCAGTAACCCAACCAGTTTAACTTAGAATAATTTTATTTTTAATATAATTAACAAATAAATTCAACATTAGCACATATTTAAAATGCAAGAGTATGCATATGACCCTTTGATAAATATATTCCTAAATCCATTTGTTGCCTTTAAATACAGTATTATGACTATATTACATAGAAAGTTGTTAAACTTGTATTACTTACCACATTACTAAGACCAGCATTTGTCATGTCAAACAGAACAACAATTCTCTCACTGAGGTTGACCAAAAAGTGTCTATCAATCCACCAACCAACAAACTTCTTTACCAGTAACAGATTATCTGGATCCTTCTTTGTCTTAGAAACCTGAAGATATACTGTTTAGATGATTCTTGTTAATCCTTATTGTCACACACCAATGTAAAATACACTGACGGCAGTGCACACATAATTCATATTAATATATACATTACTTATTGTAAAACATGTCTTCTCTATTTCTTTATTAACATTACATCAGATGATATCACAAAAACATCAAAAGACAATTTATTTTACTCATAAGACTGTCAAGCACACACACACACACACACACATGCATGTGGAGAGAAATACTTGTCATTCTACACTCCTAAATTACAAGCAATAGACTGATCTTACTATACATGTAGTAGAGAAGTTAAGTTTTCTGTGCATGAAGATTGTATGCTTACAGGTTCTGTTTATCTAAAGTTGTATATTTTGTGCATAATTTGTCCCCTTGGGGGGATGCTCTTTATGCGTTTAGACTGGGAAATGAGTAGCTGACATAAAATCCTTTTATAGCATTATAACTACTCCAGCCTCTGGAAAAGAACCACTGTTTTGCATCTTAAGTAATGGCATTGGGTCCATCTCTCTTGGTTGATGAGTTTTATAGAATAACATTAGTTGTATAAATGTTTAAATGACATTATTAGAATGTGAGGATAGAATCATCTTTCACAAGTCCAATTATATTCAGTCTATGCTATAACACTGAAAGCTAGCTTTAGTCTGCTTGTCATTAATAAGCATAAAACCCTTTAATATAACTAATATGTACAGCTGACATTAGGTCTGGTTTGAAAATGTTAACATAAAGTTTTAACAGTGCCAAAGCTATGACACTTGCATTAAGACAGATAAAAATATTCTAATAACAAAAATACTACCAGTTTTAATAACAGTCACTTCGTGACAGCTTTCCCATTGTACAAATAGATCTTTAAACAGTAGCAACTGAGGTATAAAATTTGTAAATTGTTGCTTTGAAGAATGCAGTTAACATAAACATTCCCACAACTATCCTGCACTTACTTCAGTTTAACATTCTCAGGTAAGTGATTAAATTTTTGGAGTTTTGTTGCAGTGTCTTAGGGACTGTTGAGATTACTTATGTCTGTATCTGCACAAAAAGTTGCTTCTTTAAAGAGTCTCTTGATGAATCATCCAGATTTTGAATTCATGATTCAAGATTATCTGTGCCAGTGCCTTATTTGTATAATCTTCCTTTAATCGTTAATTCTTCATAAAAAATCTTAGGTTGTTTCAATGTAACATAAGTTACACATATGATGAAAACTATTGTACTTTACAGTTTTCTGAGATGTGATTTATGAAGAAGACATCAGATGCAAAAATATCTTCCATAATTTTAATTTGCATATAAACAAAAAGAGAATTCAAGAAACCAGAACAGTGAGCTCCGGTGGCCTAGCGGTTAAGCAACCGGCACTTGGTGCCAACGGTCGCAGGTTCGAACCCCGTAAGAGGTTGAAACTTTTCCAGGGATTAATTTCTCGGCTCACTACATCGTGGGTGGCTGACCACGTTAAATGGCGCTGCCGTCTCCACTGGATTATTTAAAATAAAGGGGGACGTTAAAAACCCCCTGAGGACGTAAAACACTCTGGCAGTGACCACCCTCAGGGTATTTCGGCTCCATCTTTCCGTACTGCTCCCCTATGAGTGGTGGGGGAGGAGGTTTCTCAACTACTCCAACATAGAGGCTGTGCTGATTAAGCGACAGCCTGGGGATTCTCTCCGAACAACAAAACCTAAACCAAGAAACCAGAAGTAAACAATATCACATCAGTGTCAATTAACATTGATTGACTCCAATGGTTTGATGCTGAACTTTGTGCATGAAGCTATTGATTCTTAAAAATATAGTTCTATATTATATCGAACCAAGAAAATGTTAAACGTAGATTTTGTATGTCCTTTTACTTGTTATAGCACACTGTATGCTGTTCTGTAATTTCACTGCAAAGTGCCCTTTAATATTAATAGAACAACAACAATTATGAGGGAGAGACAGTAATAACCTCTTGTCAAGGTGATCATATAGCCAGATGAGATGGAAGTGTATTCTCATGTATGTGAACATTGTTAACAGAGCCTAACTAACTTACATATCTTGGAACCATCTTTGTCTGTACTGTGATAATATATTGCACCCATCTCGTGCATCCAACGTGGGAAAGATTTCTCTGTCAGATCTGGAACAGGCAAAAGATGTCACCCACATGATCATATGAGAACAAACACAAATTATTCTTTAAAATAATCTAAATGATCTTTCAACTAATTCACTATCGGGGTTTGGGTGTTTACTGTTAAAATGTCTTTTTTTACATTACATCATAAAAGAAGTTGAAAAACATAAAACAATATATAAGATTGAAACTAAAGTGATTATTCATTAATCAAAACAGTTAATCTTCTAATTAAATCAGCTTCTGAGCATCCTATAGCAGAATACCAACTTAAATGCTGTGTTACTGTCTAGATGATTGTGCTTAGTATGAATATTTCCAAAATTGGATTTTTTTTATGGATGCAGATGAAGCCGAGCATGACCACAATTTGGACACTTAATGGAAGAAAGTCACTTGACAATCCCTAAGATCTGAAAGCCTTCCACTAATTAAATGGAGAGATCTTCAACTCAGCATTAGTGAAAAATGTGGAAGATAAAAATGTGGAAGATAATTGTGCTTGGTAGTTTATCATCACTGTGATCAAACTTGGAACTTGTGATACAATTAAAAACTAGGACAAAGTCTAACTGTTTTCTAATTAGATTACTACCTTTGTACGAGGGATGGAGCATATATATGATTAAATATTCATCAAGGAGAGCCTGTTGGAAAGTTACTTCAGTCACTCATGATAAGTATCAGCTATATTACACTTAAAACAATTAAATACTTAGTGTCATTATATTAAACAACGTGTAGTATTATTAAATGAACAGGAATTATTAACCCTTTTACACTTGATCTAATTGTGTTTTTACCATAAAACTTTATATTCTTTTAAATTCCATTGTTATGAGAAGGTGACCTTTAATAAAATTTACAGGACATAATTAACATTATTTAATGGTGTAAATAACATTTGTGGAAGGCCATAAAACTCAGTGTTGGAACACTTACTTAATGTTATTATTGGAGATAAGAAATATGCTGAATGTAAGTAGTATGGTCATGAGCAAGCCAGCAATGGATGTGTATTACACAGTGTTCAATATATTCTGCCTCAAATTCTTAACCACTTGTGAGAGCCAAAGAGAAATGCAGGTGATCCAGATCCCATTCTAGATCACCACCAAGCAAACGTCCTAAAACAGAGATACAGCTCGATACTGACACCTATGTTTCCAAGATGTCTACTAAATTCAAGTCTGTTATAGGCATTGAAATTTTGAAACTGTTTTATGCTTCACTCCCTTCCAATTATACTGTTATAACTATTATGATGACTAAATAATGATCAGGAAAAATAAATCTGGTCCAAGGAAATGGTGGGCAAGTTATCTTGGTAAGTAAATAAAATGAACTATAAATGGAAGAAAAGAATGCAAGCAGATTAACAGTGAATGAACTTCAGCACTTACAAACAAATAAACAAGGATATATTACGCATAAGGAAAACACGTGTCTCAACCAGCAGCGAATCTGCCAAAAAACAACATAGGTAAAATAGACCATTAAAATCAAAATGTCCCTGTTTTTAGTTTTATCACGTAGAGGGATTTTGTACATTCTACTCACTATTTAAATCCATCTCTTTTCGAAATTTTAGGGAAGAATCAATCATATTGACGGTCTTATCAACATTTAGCTTCTGATGTATGAGAAAACATTCCACATAATGGTCATCATTCTGTATCCTCTCCACATCAACATCATCATAAACTCCCTTTGATAAGTTATCTGTTAACAATAATAAACATGATAATCAGAGAGATAGTTGTTAGTATAATTTCAGACTGAGAATATACAATATCTTTACTGAAGTAGTTTTTATTTAACCTTTTTATATTAATACACTGAAATACATTGTAAACTATTTAATTACAAAAACTTTTCATCACGTCAAATATAAATACAAATACACTCAAATGTAAATGTATTTAAATATAAATACTTTTAAAAGTATTTCGAATATAAATACTTAAAAAAATATAATAACAATGACATTGTTCCCCCACCCCCCCTATTCCTTTTGATGCACACATTTCATAATATTTTTTATATTGATTACCTGACCAGCTGAAATGATTATAACATTTTTAAGCCTGATTCAAGGCTGTGAAAACATCATGATTCATTATGATTATTATTCAATAAATATTTATTTATAGAGGAAGTACCTGGCTATTCTGTAATTTTAGATCAAAGTGACAAATTTGACACAGGCTTATATTTCTTTTTAGAACATCACAGTCTGAAGTGGGATTTTTCATTTATGATTTTCTCAGGTCATCTAATCCTGGAAAAATCCCTACAAATAATGACTAAGTACTTAACTGACTGGTATCAGTCACTATAACATAGTCAGATGTATCCATGTAGGGCTAATCTACTATGAGTGTGTTATGTGAGCCAGAATGTTTTAATTCTGTTTTCAATGTAAAGTGACTTAGAGCATATCAAGTTGAATAATGCACTATATAAAATACTGTTTTTGTAATTATTATAATCATTATATGATATGCTAGTGGAGAGAAACCTACAATGTACATAATCTATATTGAAAGTCTATTATAAACTACTGTTATCAATCATTATCTTAAAGCAGACGAGTTACCTGCAAATTGGCTTTGGAACTTGTGTCGAACATCTGGCACCTTGCTGGCCAGCTCCTGTATTAAACAAAAATTCAATAATAATTTACAGGTTAGTGAAATATTGTTGTTGGAAAGATATTAAAAACAACTATTTATTTATCAAGCCTCCAAACAGGAAAGTAAAATGTAAAATACACAATAAGAACGACATTAAAATGAATTGCAGTACAGAATCTAAAATGAATTTTAAAGTAAATTGAGTAAATAAAGATTATAAAATCCGTTGACTAGTATTTCCTTTATGCTATCAACTAGGCCACTGCCATCTGCAGGAAATATACTGCTTTTGATCGAATTGGAATAGTGATCATTATATATATATATATATTTGAATATTGAAATTCCACCACAAAGACATTAAAGAATTGTTCTTCCCACATGATTGTCACTATTATTAAAATTGTTAGCCAAAATATATTAATAAAACATGAGTCCTTTTGTGCTACTCCTCATAAAAGACTTTAATATATCCTTTTGGTTAGCACTGACCATTTGGGAAATGCGCTTGATGTTCATGGCTTGTAACATTGGCATATTTCATTTTTTGATGATAAGTTTAGTCTGACATTTCTCCAACAAGTCCATTGCATTTTGAGATGTATGTAGGCATGTGATGCCATGTGTCAGCACTGGGCACAAGGCAGACATCCACAGATAATGTATTATATCCAGCTGGATCTGTTCCATTTTTACACAAACCAGCCCCCAGCAGGGCATAGAACACCCGTCAACATGCACTAATATGGGACTCTGCATGGTGATAAGTATTATGTTAGACAAAACAGCTCCTAGATATTGGATTCTATGAACTTCTGGCAATATTCAGGTATTCAAATACCATCCAGCTGTGTAGTAGCTCTTTCCAAATGAGTCTGTGTGACACTATATATTCATTTGCTTTGTCTATCAGTCAGGGCCAGCTAAATTTTTCTACATCTCACTAGCTCCTCGGCTAGTAGAATTAAAATCCACTAGCCCAACCAAATTTCTTACTAGCCCAACAAAAATTTACTAGCTATTAAAACTATACTTTTATACTAGTCAGAAGAAAACTATGCTGGAATCCTAGGATGATTTATGTTTTACAACCACTTTTGTGCACATGGTAGGCTAAATGGGGCAAGCAGCCTCCAAAGATAATGAAGTGAAGTTAAAGATGAAACTCCCTTCAGCTATGCCCATGCTGAGATTCTAATGAAGGTGGTAGTGATATGTGGTCAAATGCACTACCAATTAGACCAAAAAGGTAATAAAGGCAAGAATTATGTGTTTTTGGTTTTATGTTGAGGTGATAAGGGAAGCCCACTGTTGTTTAAATGTAAAAAAAATTCACAAAATAGCAAACAAAGACAGTAATAATTCAGACACAGAGGTTCAAGAAAAAAACATAATTAAATTACCAAAAATGGGATATAATTCCTTCAGCAAAGAATGAAAACAGTTAATATGATAATGAAATCCATATTTATATCATAATATTAACATAAAATGAAGGAAAAAAACGTGATCAAACAAATAAACAGGAAAGGGACAGAGAAATCCACCATATAAACAAGACCATGTGCTTTTATTTACTCAAACAAAGACAATTGGCCAATCAGGAGAGAGTATTTGAGTCATGTGATCATCATAATGCAAAATTGACGTTTATCAGCCAAGATCACCAAAAAATCTCTCCCATCATTCAAGCTTTGTTCTGATATTCAGTAAATGTTTATAAATATGACATCTGAAATAGTTGCATCAGTAGATTTCGGCATTATTTCAGATCAGGAAACTATCAGATAATACATATTTGTCATTTATCATGACTCATTTTCTGCTGAAAATTGGTCCAAAAACCAAAACAGCGGAAATTCATTCTATGGAAAACAAACTTGAGACTAACATATATCTTTCGTCAAAATTGAAGTAGCCTGGCCGGGCTACTAGTATTTTAGACTAATCACTTGCCGGAAGACAAAATCCACACATGCCGGGCTACAGATTTTTCCGGCCCTGGATATGTCAGTTTGCAGATTACTGTTGTCAGTTTTTCACCTTCACACAAGGTTCAGAATAGCTTGAAACACCCACACTATGCCTGTTTATCATTTTCATAGAAACAATAGACAATTTCCATGATGACAGTGCCATCTAGCAAAAATCTGTTTGTACATGTAGGTCGTATTTCGCCGAGCTCACTGAACCATCTGATAAAAACATTCCTTTTACCAATTGTAAGATCACAGAGATCACAATATGTTTCATATACTGATAACATGTCTATTACAGTTCCCAACTTGATGATTTATTTTCAATAACATGTCATTTTTTTTCGGAAAAAAAACCTGTCAACTTTATGTATAATTGCATATATAACTGTAGTTTCATATTAACCATCACTTAATTTTAGTATGTAATGTTTAGCACCATAGTGTATGAGTGAAAAGTTGTAACTCAGATAGCTGTTGGAAAAATAAATGGTCATTAACCATATTAGAAGATCTGAATAAAACCATTTTAAACAATAAAGGTTTTGTTAATTTGTCAGAACAAGAGACTTATATTGAAACTTAAGTATTTAAGATAATCATATTTTCTTAATGTTTGAATTCATGTTGTTCTTTGCAGATATTTTTAATTAATTGCCATAACATCTGACCTGTATTCCGACAGTCATTACTTCCCAGCTTTAGCCATTTTGAATGATGAAAGTTGACTTTCCCCATACAAATAATCTTATCTATTAGCCAAAAAATTCTATGTTATATTTAATAAACATGAAACTGCTACAAGAACTTGTAGATGAAATTAGTTCTGTAAATTCCTCCAAAACATATATTTACACATGTTGTTTCATGCTACTTCACTATGTACATGGCTTCACTGACCCGCAAACCACAGTAGATGTCTGGATTACGGAATGTGCACGCGTCACGGAAATCCTTGGTGTTATTGCATAATTTTCAACAGAATCATACAATCAGTTTGTCATAGAATATTTCTAAATTAGTAATTTATGGTTCCACATGTGTCAGTTAATCACACACACACAGAACAACAATATACTACCTGATGTTATACTAATAAATATTTGTGATGTTTCTATTTTGAGGCCATATGCATATCAGATCCGATTAATAAGATTTTGTGCAATTTGAATTGATTGCCTAGATCTAGTCTACCACCTCATACCTTTAGGAGTAGTGATGTAGTTATTTCACATTATTGTACCATCAGTAAAAGAATATGGGCCACACCGTAATAAAATACAATATTATATATAATGTTACACTGTCAAATGGTTCACGGGTAGAACCTCTGGTCTAGCAGAGATTTGATTATGGTATTAAATATTAGCTCAAACCATAAAATTGCCACAGTGCCACGGGCAAGAGTGTTTGTTGTAGATCTATCTACTAGACTAGAATTATATAGTATTAGCTGAAACTGAAAGTTGGTCAAACATTATGATCAACTTGTAAATTCTAGAATAGAGATCTAGAATATGTTTGGTAACTAACTAAACAAACGTTCCCATGGTTTTATTGAATTAAAATATGGTCGTACTTTACTAGTGATAAATGAACTACGTGAAGGTTAACAGAGAAGATACAGTAAACATCACATGACCATGATGACACTTTGACATCTTAAACGCTTTGTAGGTCTAAGTAACTTCTACTTTATTGGTTTGTTATGAGCCGTTATTTGGTATTCCCATTACATAAATCAGTAGACACGTGGTTTTGTGTTACTGGGTTCTCCATTTGTAGGATATATTTTGGACAATAATTAACTACATCTTAAATGGAGAACAAGATTGTCGTCGGATTATAAATAAATGTTACGATGTCAATTTATAAACAAACCTCTTCGTTGTCGTCCATAACTATTCCCTACGTCCTTCACCTTCTGCATCGGGCGATGTCGTTTTAATCACCAGATGGCAGCACGTTACAATGACCTGGATTACGCAGATACTCGCATCAGTTGTACAGCAGATAATCCTGTTCAGCAGTATCCTGAACCACACACACACACACACACACACACACACAATATATATATATATATATATATATATATAACTAAAGAAAGTAGATCTTTCAACACTGTGGTAACCACCTAGCTCCAATCGTGATAAATTAAAATAACCACATAATAGAGCGATCTGGATATAGAGGTCATGTAGACCTGCGTTCAGAAACTACATACGAAAACATAATAAGTTAAAGTTATACTGATATATTATATAGTAACGATATAACGTGTTGTCCCGTGCACGGGCTGGTCCGGCCCGGGTTGGTTGCCAGGTGCCCTATTTAAAAGATTTATTTGCGAGGTGGTTGCGGGCTCCTGCAAGATTTATTGTAGGATGAAATGCGGTGACATATCAAGCATGCCTTATCGACAGAACCGTTAAGGTTGTCATATACAAACCATTTAGATTATCAATTATAAAAATGTTTTCTTTGAATGCTGTAATTTTATTCAATTTTACAGCATTCAATTTGAGTTGAGAAAGCCAGAGTGGTAAATTTGTTCACAAAATTTTAAATATTCTTCATTTGCGGTGATGCATGACATGGTGTCTGTCATATGGTGACATATATGGTGTGACATAGCTAGAGTACTACCAATGGGCCAAGATGCCTGAATTTACCACTCGGGTCTATAGTTCTCTAGCGTTCTACATAGACAATCTAAGTTGGAACAGTGAGACAATCCCCATTGCGGCTATGGTCGATCCATTATGCGAATCGTAACAACTAGCCTCTCAAAGACATTCACCAACCTCACCCAACCATTAATTCATGTATAGTCATATCAGGTTTGTTTAAAAAATCTTCTTTCTCTGTGATCTGAAGACGACATTCCAACAAAGTTCGAGTTGTAAGCCATGACACCAGGCTACCCATTTCTTAGAAGCCGTTGTTTGAACTATATACATAAAGATGTGGCTATCTTCAAGTGTTTGGTTGTTGTTGATGTTGTTTTTATTGTTATTGTGTTTTATCGAACTGCAATCACACGTCATATATTTGGCTGAGAGTATACCGTATTTTCTAATCACATATATACCATCTAGAAACATTTCAATGGATCTATTTAGTGTTTTTATATGGATACTAAGGCAAGTGACACCGTTTATAATAGCAGTTATATACAGAGTATTGTCATATTGCTGGACATAGATATTCCATATTGAACTGCCATAATGAGTTAGTTATATATATATATATATATATATATATATATATATATATATATATATATATATATATATATATACAATATGTTCATCCCGTACGTACAGTTTTTTACATATCTTACTTATAAAGGCTCTCTTTCAGGACTGATTAGGATGTCACTTTCCTTTTGATTAGGTGCTTTCGTTATTTTCAACTAATGCCATTAACAATTAAAATGCTATGGACACCTAGTAGATAAGTAGACCAGCTAAAGATGGAAAAGGCATAGGGAAATTTGTTAAGCTATATCGTTTGTTAATACCAAATATCCATGTGGAATCGATCATTCATAGGATCAGAAAAAAAGTGAGTTGATGTTATTGTAAATATTAGGTTTTAAGGTAATTTTCAAGGTCATAATGGTCACCAGTGTAAAAAAAATCGTTTTCACAAGTTTACTTGTCTAAGTAGTTTATAATTGCATCAGAAGCATGATAATTGGCTAAGCAAAATTTTGAAGCATTCTTCAAATCCCTTTCTTCAAATCCCTTTCGTATTAAGTTGCGAATTTAATAATCTAGACAAGATGGCGACGTTATAATTTGGCGAATCTGCGTTCTAGATTATAGAATTTCGTCATTTTGTTATGTAATATCTGTATATCTGTAATATCCGAAATAGCTGTATAAATCCACGAAAATTGACTCAACTCACACTTTCAACCCACAATGTCAAATGTATACAAGGTATATCGTGGTTAACCATTTCTGAACGCTCTCAAAGCAAACAACATTCAAGTGGTACTTATTCCTGCCTCGTGCACTGGTAAATTGCAGCCCCTAGATGTCGCTGGCAAGAAGCCCTTCAAGGCCTTCAAGATTTGTTGCCAGACGCACTGCGCAAAAGTTCAATGAATAGAATAGCGACTGGATTAGTGAAGCCTTTCAATCTGGCTATAACTTTGCCGAACACACATATCAACCCTGAAACCACTTCACTCTGTTTGGATGCTGCATGGACTCTTACAACATCGCAAAATAAGAATACATTCGTCTCAATGACTGGGTAGACTCCGAGTTATTACAAGCCATACAGAAGTCAATTGAAGAAATCGATACAAGTGTCAAAGTTAAATTACTTAAAATATATAGAGCGAAGTGGAAATAGCTTGTGCCTGAATGTTTTGTGTTGTATTGAATGCTCTTACGATGGTTTGTCTCAAATGGAAATACATTGTATACGAATAGGATATTGCCTGGGGATTTTATATTGTGAAAATGTTGTTAAAATAAATGATTATCATAATTAAATGTTTTAATGCGTCTTTCGGAAGAGAACTCTATTTAGAGAGTACATTACTGGCCAATCACATCCCTTAATTAATGCATAATATTGATGATCCGTTCTTTACAACTGGTTTGATATTTACCTTTTTGACTTAAGTGAATTTCCAGGCTTTTAATGTGAAATAAACATTTGTAATACTAAATATAAATAGTTTATTGACCAACGTTCAATTTAATTGTTGCATGTAGATTAATTTGCTTACACAAGATCACAACATGGAGAACAATAGTGAGCCTTCGACGTGATTTATGATTGTGTGTTATACTGTGAAACTTGAAATGTTGGCGTCATTTTAATTTGGAGAATATTTGCATTCGCCAAATTCGCCAACTTAATACGACCCTCAACAAATGCTGATCTATAGTAAGTAAAAACGCAGGGATGATGCCCATTCTCCAGACACCAGCAGAAGACGAAGATACATTCACCATAGTGATCAATCGCTTTACAGCCATTTCACACCAGATGGGCCAGAATAACAGGATCATTACTGCCGAACAACCACTGTACAGCAGGGGCAAGGAATTTGTGTAGGCAAATCCCAAGTTTGAAAGTGTCAATTTTCTCATGGGAGGGCTCTACATCTGCTTCAACTCCCTGAAAAGCATTGGCAAACACATGGATAGTGCAGGAGTGGATGATTTATGGATAGAGGCAGGTATATATGCATCCAAAACCACCCAGACCATGCTTGATGGCAAAGCCTACTATTGTGCTGTCACAGGACACCGTGCTATCAGTGGCCAATGTTCAAGTCACTGATCAAGCGTACTCTGACAATCCAAGCGTCATGTTGTGGTCAACCTATATGAGCGTGATTGAGATCCTGCTGGAATTTTATTAGAGCTGAGAGGAATGGCAACCGGATTCTACACCTAGAAGCACTCACTGCGATGCTGACCTGGATCACAATATATGTCCACACAAACTGCACGGTGGGGATCAGTTTACAATGCAGCCATGACACTCCTCGAGAAGACAGCACCAGAGGTCCATGCCAAATTTCTTGATGAAAACTTTGTAATGAAGAGGATCAAAAGGTAATTTAACCTAGTCCCAAGTCAGGCAACTGGATGGATCAACAGGAGATGCAAGATGCATAATGAAATCACCGGCATCACAACAAATGACCAAACCAGACAAGTTTTGTGTCACATGGTCAGAATGATCGTCCATTTCACAAGAAACTGGGTCACTCTTTAATCTAGAAGATGACGACGAGGAGACTGTTTTCTGCCGTCCTGACTGTCTTCCATCTCGAACAAGGCGTGCTGTTGAAATCTGTAGAAGAGAATGGGGACACCTACTCAGAGACTATCGACAAACAACTGGTGTCACTGGCAACAAAAGACACTGGACCAAGTGAAGTGGTCAGTGATATCTTAACTGCAGAAGAGAGAGGAATGCAGGCAGTCATCATCAATGTGAAGGAACAACTAGCGGAGGGAACCACAGGATTATATGGTGCACTAAAGACGCATCACTCAAAGACTTTTGTTGACCTGTACAAAGATAAAGTGTCTAATACACAGGATGTAGATAAAACAATCAAAGCTGCCAGAAAGCTACTGCAGCGTCTGCTCAATGTTGTCATTGCATGTTGAACAGTAGAAATGGTGAATGTGGTTAAACATGACTTTCCCACAATCATTAGAAAAGCCCGAAGGAGAGATGAACGTAACATCGAAGTCAGACTTGATCAGCATCTTGATGGCTGGACTTCACACACTCTCTGATGTTCCAGATGGTGACGTGAAGACATGTATGCTGATTGCTGGGCATACACTGATCCAGTCCCTTTGGGAAGCCCCGTGGATGCCATAAATTGGGCGATCTAGCTGGGGTGTTCATGTAAATTGCAACAGGTTACTTTAGAGAACACATAATCAGAGTTGATGTTGTGTTTGATCGCTATAGGACTCAATCAAGGCAGTGGGCAAACAGAAGCCAATTCGCAAACTTATTGAAGGACCACATGTCCCACGCCCACAGGTATGGAGCACCTTCATTGCCTTGGATGAAAACAAAGCCGATCTTGCCAGGTTCCTATCATATGTCATCATGATAAACGGCAAACACCACCAGAGCGATATGAGGTGGTGACGGGAGGCGGATTCATCAATGCTACGGATTGAAGGTCAACGAGATAATATCAAACCAAGCTTTCAGGAAGCCACGAAGAAGCGGAGACGAAGTAAATCCAGCATGCGTGTGAAGCAGATGACAGAGGATATTAACGAGTACTGGTCATCTGTAGAGACACAAACACAGTTACCCAGTACATGAGGTATCTCGGCGATTTACACAGCCTGTGGGGGACAACCTACCCAGCTTCAATGCGCTGACAGGCTGTGACACTACTTCAGCTTTCAGTGGTCATGGGAAGAAGTCATGTTAGAAAACATTGCAGAGGCACCCACATCTTGTCAGTTGTTGGAGTTTGTCATGATGGAGAGCTTCCACCAGTTGAAGAGTTTGTTTGTCACCTATGTGACACACCGGAGCAGTCAACCATCAATAATGCCAGACTGCAGCTGTTTGGTAAGGCCATGAAAGCTCTGGAGATGTTGCCTCCAACTAGAGAAACCCTGGAACTTCATGCAATACGTGCCAACTACCAGGCAAAAATCAGGCTGCAAGCAAACAAATAACACATAGATGGTGAAATACAGCTGCAAGTCATAGTGCAAAACTGCCCGATGTTTCTGCTTCAAGAAGAAAATGCAGTGTACTGCAGCATTTAGATGTGATGTATTCGGTTGCTGCAACCCATCTGGATAATAGACATCTTTATGCTTTACCCATTACTGTACCCTAGTTATATTTGCATAGAACAATTATGTTAAAATAGCTTCAAATATGATAAATATATATTTAAAAGGACTAAAACGAGCATAAATGGCTTCAGCATATACAAAAACATACAAATAGATTTTCAAATATTCACTTCCTTGGATTTGATGAATGCCTTAAAGTATTTTGTGTGTGCCAATTATCATATTTCTGCTGCACTTATAAACTACTTAGACAATTATACTTGTGAAAACGACATTTTTTATCTTGGCGACCCTTGTGACCTTGAAAATGACCTTTCAACCTAAAATTGACAATGACATCTACCCACATCATTTTTATCATCATATGAATGATTTATTCCAAGTGGATCTCTGCTATTAACAAATAATACCGTTTTGAGGCTTTGGCATCCTGCCTATGACTATATTCGAAATTGAAACAGATACGAAATATAATCGCTGTCTTACTAGTACTCAAAATAATGTTTGAAGAATTTATATGAAGTCATATTTTCTAGAATTTGTTATTATGCGAGCTGCACAATTCTGAATTAAGTGAAGACAATTGATATTATAATCAAATATGTCATCATTCATTTTATCAAGTGGTGATTCTGTAAAGCAGATGTTCTTAAGCTGTTAAGATGGAAGTAGAAAACTCTGCTTAATAAAGTGAAATGTTTATTCACATTATATTTTGCTATTTTTGATACACTTTTTATAAATTTTGAGTGACACGAACGATCCACTTATATGTATTGTTAGTATTTTTAGATAATTGACACATTGTGGTGAAGAATTTTAATACTCCAAATATATCAGCAACCCAACATGTTAAAATATTTTCAAGGAAGAGATTATATATACAGCTTCCCATTATCGAAAGAACATTCATATTTCGCCCAATATCACTGTTCAGTGATCCCAAGAGGACGTGCGTACTTCATGAAAACCAAATCACCAAGAAATGTACCCTGTGGGACGCTAGTTTTCTGATATCACGCAAAACGTGCTGATACAGTAGTCCCACTCCGATAAGACAACGCTTCCCCTCCTCAATAAAGACTTCTCCCCTCTACAAAGTACAAATAGTTAGCTGTTTGAACCACACTATGCATCCGTGTAATGTCCATGTGTGCTTCCAATATTTGTGAATATTTATAACTTTATTAAACAAAACAATTGCAAACGAAATCAGGGCACCCCCTCATACGAACAGCATTGAAATTAATAATTGCGGCACCAACTAAATTATACCAGTATTCAAGAGGATATGTGTATATATGATATAGAACTATATATCTATTCCAATATCCTGAAGAAGTTCATCGCCATTGAAATGGTTTGCATATTTGTGATCCAAACCATCGACGTTATTCTGTAATGTGTCGTTAATATCTTCAGCAAACTGAAGAATTTCAATATTTTAATTTGTTTGTACCTGCTGTCAATCTCTTGACTAAGTCTGTCGTTGGCTTGATACAGGAGGCACTTCAATTCGGTTTTTACATCGAGGCCAGCATCTCGTGCTTCTTCTCCTTCGGCGCTCTCTGACGATTCCCAGGTCTTCACATGTCGCGATTGCTGATTCAACTAATCTGAGTACAATGTCTTGGTAAAACTATGCCCCAGAAGTTGAAAAATGTCAAGAACTGCAAACGTAGAATGTTCTCAAGCAACGCGCCAGCATTAGTCCTTGTGGTGTGTTTTTCACCATCATCCGGTAGATGCTCTAAGCTGTCCTCGAGCTTGTCAAATTGTTTGAATATTGTCTTAGCTGCAGCTGCTTTACCGAGTGTCACTTTGCCTGTGTACTATTGCGGCCAAATATCCTTTGAGTTTCTGCCAACAGCCAGTTGATGAAGAGAAGAAATTATGAATGCGATCAATCGTACGAAACAATGTGATTCCTTCAGGATTTCCCTGCGCTGCTGCATACACACCACTTAAGTTTAGGCTATAATTGGAACAAGGAACAATAGTTGCCAAGGGATTAATTTCCCTTATGCGCGTTTGCATTCCAGTACTAGGATGCCGTAGTATTTAGCTTCCCGTGTTTCATCCATAATCTTTCTTCGAATCTAATCACCAATGAGGCCAATGAATTCATTCTGGGTGTGATACGATACGTATATGGGCATAATATTATGCGTAGCCGATTTTATTGAACACCACACCAGATGTTCTCTGAGAACAGCATCATATTTTGCAACCAGCTCGATCACCTCAAGAAAGTTGTCTTTGTTGACCGAGTCAGTGTTCTCTATGTGGCCTTGGAAGGGAAGGTTCTGTCTAGAAAGGAGGAGGATCGCATCTAACACTTGCTTCAAAATACCTCTTCATTTGTCTGTTTCACATCTTATTTGGTCGTGTAATTTTTGGTCCAGAAGTCGTCCGGCTTTTTGGCGTTGTTCTAGGTCTTCTGGGTTCAATTTTCGCCAGCGAGGTAAATGATGACACCTGACACGTATTTAACCCTGGCAACAGTAAACATTGAAAACCAAATTCTGCTTGTTTTTTCATTGAATAAATCAACCATCTACGTTCGACCTTTCGGTATATTTTTTTGGAACGAGTTGGCATTCAGGGACCGTCCGTTTACCTCGTCAAAAGGGCCCTGTTTGTATTGCAATGATCAGGTTCCATTTCGCGCCAGGCCATCCAGTCAGATACTATTGCAGGTGCCAGTGTCTCGGCTCAAGTCATATGGTGACTGCGCGTTTAGTGTTGCAGCTCCAAAATTTTGCAAGTTGGTTAAGTTCTTCTGTCACTACAAGAACAGTATACTAATTGATAATAAGGATGTAGTATTTATCAAGGCAATATTCTTGGGCCATTCCTCCCTCTCATACACGTGAATGTTCCTTTGATGCCTGGAAAGAACATTTGAGATGCAAAGGCCAGTTTTCGATGGCTAATGGGCAATAGATCTAGACCAGGTCTAGATATGCCATTTCTGCAATAGACTCATGACTAAAGCTAAATCTGACTTTATAGGAACACGATTTCCAATAACTCTGACAATCCTCGCCAACTCTGGAACTGTATATATAGGACTATCCATAGAAAGACTTCTGTTTCTCTGCCCGATCACGATTCGACTAATCGCTACAATTCTTTTTCCAGACATTTCAAGGATAAGATCACCCGAATTCATGTTTCTTTTCCAGATCGTGCTTTTCCAGTTGTAATATTGACTTTCCAGTCGTACATCATCATTGCACACTATTTAAACCAGCCTCACGTACTGAAGTTTCTAAACTGATTTTATCATCCTGTAATAAGATAAGTCCTGTAAACTTGATTCTACGATCTATCCCTACATAGAAATGTAGGGGTAGATCGTCTTCATATACTAACTGTTCCAATTACTAAGATAATAAATGTATCACTAAGCTCCGGAGTGTTCCCTTCTCATTTTAAACGTGCCCGTGTAAACCCTCTTCTTAAGAAACCACCGTTACCAGATAATAATGACCTAAACAGCTATAGAGCTATTTCTGATTGATCTTTCATATCTAAAAGAATAAGAAAAAGTCGTATCCAGGGAGTTTCCATATTTTACTGTTTATATACTACACCACTAATCTCTCAGGCACAACTTAGCCCATCATTTATATGCAGATGACATCCAAGTATACATATCTTTATTTACAGCAGACACTGATCTTTCTCTTACACAGCTAGGTGACCGTCTTAGCTATATCTCTGGCTGCTACTCTCTTCTTTATAACATCACATCTAAGGATCTTGCCAAACTTCAGTGTGACCAGAACTGCTTAGCTACGGTCTCCTCAGTTTGTTCATTCCGTGCCATTCCTGAAATCACTTTATTGGCTCCTTGTTCGATTTCTCATCATTTTGAAACTCTGTATATCAAACTCTTTCTTCCGGAAAAACTTTCGTAAACAAACGCTCATCCTGGCACTCGTGCTTTTACAGTTGCTGTCCCTACTCTTTGGAATCCACTCCCTGGACATGTTAACTCATCAAATAGCATAGTTTCTTTGCATCACCATTTGAAAACTCATCTTTTCGGACTTGCTTATTCTCCTAAGTTTTCACTCCATCCGATCATTTGTTGCTGAATTTTGCATCGTACCTCGACTATGAGATTGCCCAACCCCTGTACTAAGTGCGCGTCTGAGCTTGATTCTTTTTGAGGATATTGGTGCTATAGAAGTTATTAATAAATTATAGTGAAGTTAGACTGACACACTTCATCTTCAGTTGCTTTAGAGGGTACCCTTAGTCACAAACCATTCAAGACAATACAAACACATGCTTATAGAACTTATCTAGTGCTTGGAAAAGTGTTGTGACAAATAATCATGACGAACATACTTCAAAGAATATATTAATTATCTGATAATTATTAATACAATCATAAGATCTTCATGTTCTGAAATATTATCTGAGTATATGGGCTCATTCTGTTTAAAGAAAATATCTTTAAACTTTAAAGATATTTTCTTTTTTTCATGGTTGGTAAAATCTCCAATTGCTTCCATTCATCATATTGTATAAACACACAAGATCTTTGTTGTATATAGGTTATAATGTTAAAATCACCGACATCACATTAACAGTCTAAAAACGCATCATTCTTGTAATGTTTATTACACAAACTATGTGTCTTCGGCGAGAGTATGCGCATACAGTGGCTTAGACATTAGCCGTTACCAGATAATTAACCAATTTTTAGTCAATAAATAAAAATAAAAAGTAACTTCACTAAGACGTGGCACATTTGTGACTACAATAAATAGCGCACAAATTGATTCACTTCTCGAGGAAGTCCTCCCTCAAGAAGAACAAACACAAACAAGCAGGCACAACATAAACAAACTGACTTGTTAAAAAATGACTGCATCACAAAGGCATAAAACATAGAAGGAGTATTTGTATAATCCATAAAATGTTAAATAACTGTACAAGTTAAAAGAGAAATAAATGAAACCCATTCTCATACTCCGATGTCTTGCACGAGATACTCAACTCATTTAAATCTAAACAACCTCGTAGAAGAAATAATGGATGACAAAGAGTTGCGAAGCAGTCATAAACAAAGAACCCCCCCACCCCATAAATTTAGTCAATACTAGACTATGGCCCATCTACTGCTTTAACTGATGCACACACATTGTTTTGGAAGAATTCCAGAACACCTGTGACAACAAACACAATGAACGTAAATGTATCAAATCCAGGAGGGGGGCCGTGCTAACCCCAAAAAAGAATATATGAAGTTCATACTAAATAATGTACAGCCTATTTGAAAGACAATTTTCAGTGATACCAATCCAAGTAATCCAGTTAATTCAAAGGTGAATATGATTCTAACTGGAAAGTAATACTTGTTAAATCAAAGACATTATGAAAACAAACAAAAATGACAGTATAATGATATGCTGGTTAATGAAATCATCTTAGCACAGGAAAATAATATTAAACTGAATGTTTAACCTTATGTTGGCATAGTACATCGAATGCTACTGAAATATTCACAGTGACATTATAATCAGCAAAGAACAATACAAAAACATCTGCTTTTCACTAATAACCTTCAGCCCTGAAGGCAAAGATTAGCAAATAGCACCAAATCTAATATTCACATATCAATAATGAAACAATCTTGCAACATTATATTTTATATAATTATATTATTCTTTAACAATATAATTTATCCTTCATTGGAATAATGAATGCAGTAGACATAAATTAGTAGTATAATATTTCAACATTCCATTATATATTATATAACAAAATTTACAGATAATGAACCAGGTTCTATTGGTAATGAGAGTGAACCGAATGTTAGGTGGCAATAAGGTATAAGACAGTGACTCATAAATTAAATAGATAATTAAATTTGTTTACGTTAGAACACAACTGTGCAAAATAATATTTAGTCCTCTACAATAATAACATAAATATTTATTAATAATAACTTACAGATACACACAGGTACATACATACACCTGCCAAATTTGTACAGGCAAAACACTAACAATAATATGGCTCACTCATATGCACGCACACGCACGCACGCATGCACACATACACACACAGTATACAGCTCAGTGAACATCTTCATGTTTTCACAATGATGGAAGACATTCAGCGAAAGTTGTGGTAGACGAAATTTAATAAATGGCTGGTTCCATTATGACTCCATCTGAAAAGAAAAATATAGCTATAAGTATAACAAAGACAATTTTTACTCAAAAAGAACATTTCATCTTTGCTGTTTAAACAGTAAATATGATATGTAATTAGTATGAATTTTAACTCTGAAGCTCTTTCTTATTATGATATATCATGATTACAAGTTTTGAATACGGCAAAGAAAGGTTTCTCTGTAAGATTTGAAATGTAATTAGAACAAGCAAAATAATGAAAAGAAAAGTCATCACATTTAGGATGAGGAAGAATTCACAACATCAATATACAAATGGCTAGTGTGTATTCTTCATAACACAAACTAAGATAAGGTGGTAATGGGTTGTTTCTGCCACCTGTTAGATCAAATAACTACATATTAAAAACACATCTAATGAACAGAAAAAAGTAACACTAATAAGCATGAATGTTTTATACACAGTACAGGACTAGCATCAACCTTGTCATAATCAGTGTTTGAGCGAGGATGCGATTTTGCGATATTTTCGCATTTTAAAATAAAATATCGCATATTTGTTTATATAGCGCGACACCGATGTCGCATAATTATTGTAAATATCGCACTTCTACATAAGTGGAGTGACACCAGCAATATTTTATAAGACATGTTTTGGTTGTTTGTGATCTAACAGGACTTAAACATTAATTTTAATTGGCACATCAAAGAAGGTTTGCCATCAAACCTCCTCTCACTCTACAAAGGATTTTTGGGGTAGGTAAAAGGGAGTTCCCAGAAGCACCTTGACTTATACGCGTGTCATATTTCCTACCAGCTGAAGGAAACATGTTTTCGTCCATCCTTGACACACAACACTATAGGATTCAACCCAATAAGAAACAATTAATTAATAACGCTTGCCAGTTGAAGTAATCACAAGAAACATACTGACGTATTCTTTCCTTAATCATTTTAAGACTCTGAAGTGATATAAGCTATGCATAAATTTTGCACCACTAAATTGAAGTTGTCAAACTGAAAACAAGGGACATTGTCAAAAGTGCTGACGTGGATTGAAACAAAACTAGTGTAGGTTAAAACTAAATGTATTTCAATTAAATTATAAATCTAACTAGATATCTTTGGCTATGCTGAAGACTCTGGTCAGGTCCCAACACTACCCTACAGAGTCACTTCCAGTTTTGAGGAAAATCATCAACACCCACCACAGGGATGTGTTTCCAAACCTGTTGATCTTGGCACCAATGGCAGTGGTGTTTCCAGTCTACACTGCAGATGTAGAGAGGGGGTTTTCAGCCCAGAACAAGTTGAAAACCCATCTCCGTAACAGAGACTAAAGACCATAGCAATAATCAAATATGATGAGACCCTAACAGCATTCAGCATAGAGTGATGGCAGCCAGTGAGGTGAACTTTTTTATAAAGAAATGTATCATGGTGAATGTATGTCACTGGCTACAGTTATAGGATAATGTATTTATAAATAGATATCTCCATGTAAAATGTGATGTCTCACTTTTTTCAAGAGAGGGAGACACATGTCCCCTAATTTCAAATCCTAGCTCAAACACTGCATAATATCAGGAATTTGCTTTATGTAAAAAGAGATACCCCAAGTAATGGTTTAAAACAAATCCAGTTATCTGTGTCTATGGGATGTCTCCCTAGGAAGTCTACATGTCACTTATGTGACCAAAGCCGAGGGTAGAAAAAGTCATTTCGTGTGAGTGTGTGTGTGGATACATGTGCATGTGTTTATCCATCTTGCATGTAAATACTGTACAAGAATGAAGCAAGTGGGTTCAAATTAGTTAATACCATTTTGAAAAAGAGGAAGAATAGTCTCCATTCTCTTAAATATACCTGATAATGGCACAAAAGATAAAGATACCTAAGATACCTTTAGTCCATACAGTTTTTACACAAAAAGATTAAATATGCTTACCATGTTCAAATAAGCAGTAATCAATGAATAAAAATCACAGGGTGATATATTTTGTTACCGTCTTCAACAACATTGCATTATGCCAATTAAAACAATAACTATGTATTCATGTTGACTTGATAAAACCTAAACGACCTTACAGACACAAATTACCAGTACTTGTCAAGATGTTCACATCCCTTTTTAAATGTTACATGCACTAATTGATGATTAATACCTATACTGACCGGAGCTGGGATTTGTCCTTCATTTGTCACAGCCCGTTCATCTACAGACTGTTTCACCACATCTTCATCATGGCCAGCTTCAACATCCAGCTGGTTGTTAGATTCAGGAAGCTTGAACTTCTCAGATGAAGTGGCTTCATCACTAGTTTGGTGTGACATATCCCCATTCGCTGTAGCTGGTGGATGCAGTTCAAGTGAAGCACTCTGGTCAGGAGTCTGCTGTACACACTCCGACTCCATAGGTCCAATCTTGCACTCCTCTGTCGAGTCGGAAAAAGGCTCTATTGAGGTTTTTTCCTCATGAAATTCTGGTGTCGGTTCAGCCTCCTTGGATGTTGCCTCAACCACGGACTTCATATCAGCCTCTGGTATAACCTCTCTATTGTTGCTGACAGTTTGCTGCGGTGAACCATCAGTGTTTATCTCTGGCTGTTGCTGATCACTGCCATCTTTACCATTTGTGTCATCACTATGCTCATCAGCCTTATTGCTGGCCATTAACTGGTTTGTTCCATGATCAACATTATTTTTAGTCACCGTTATGTCCTTTATCTCTTCATTGTTACCAGTATTCCCTGGACAGTGATCATCTTCTACAGGTGGTACATAAGAGACTTGTACATTTTGCTGTACATGATTGTATTTCTCCTCTGTACGCACTTCAGGTTTATCTATTTCGGTCGTCCACTCTTTAGCACCATTCTCACATACAACATCAGTAGCAGAGAGACCAGCTCCATCAGAGGCTGTCCCAGTATTACCAGGTTTGTTTATATCTGACTTCAGTGTGTCATCAGGTCTACATTTCTCTAAGCCACTGGAAGTATCTGTGAAACGAATAATAGTATTTAATGATTGCATTTATTATTGTGTGTGTGAATATGCATCTGCCAACACACACAAAAATAAATGCAATCACACACACACACACACACACACACACACACACCTTTTGTTTCATCAGTTTCATGATCAACATCTGTGGTCTCTGTATCTTTGCTGCTGCTAGTCACATCATTCTGGTCCTTCTTGTCACTAGCCTGCGTATCAGTGTCATGACAAACTTCATCTACCTCTGTAACACCTCCATCTTCATTTAACGCTTGAGCCATCCCAGATACGGCTTGATCTTTGTGTACCATTTCAGTCATCTCAGACAAAGGCTGCTCTTCATTTAAATCTCCACCCGCTTTAGTTACAGCCTCATCTTCATTTAAACTTTCAGCTTTCTTAAAAACAGACTCACCTTCATGTAATTCTTCATCTTTTACATCAGTTTCTTGCATTTTATCAGACTTATCATCACTACTGTCAGCACTAACATCAGCAACATTCTGTAGAGATTCTACTGATGGTTTCTGACTGTTGTCTGTCAGGTCTTCATGTCTCAAGTCAAGAAAATTTTCTTCAGGTTTGAGTTCAGGCTCAGTATCCAAATGTTGATCCTGACTCACACCACTGTTTTCAAGTGGTTGCTGAATGTGCTGTGTTACTGTTTTATCCTTTTGTTTGACAGGAGTTTGTGATGAAGACGTGTTCCTCTGAGCTTTGAAAGGTGGCTGCAAGTCTTGTGAGGATGGTGGCTCTTGTAATGGAGCAGGCTGGTGATGTGGTGACTGCTCTGAAGCGCCACTCTGCTGTGAGCTAGGCAGTGAGTTCTCCAAGCTGATGTCTCCAGTTTTTGCATCTATGCTCAGCTGAAGAGTGTGCTCTTGAATAAACCTTTCTAATGACTCGGCACTGCTGTCATGCAGTTCATTGTCAGCCACCTCACCATCATCCTCAACCTGATTGGTCACCAGCTCCTCTTCATCCAACCACTCACCATCCTTCTCATCAATTGGCTCACCATTCTCATCAACAAAGCCAGTGATTTCTTTAGGCTTCGGCTTGGGTAATATCTTTGCTTTTCTCTTCTTTGGCTTGCCTCGCTTCTTTTTCATCTCTGGATATGTTTCCTCATGCCCCATGATATAATGATCTTCCATGTACTCTCCATCACACTCAGCTATTCCAACAGCAGCATCCAATTCCCAAGACTTGGCAGCATCTTCAGATACATTCCAGTTCTGAGCAGATGCTTCTTCCAGATCTTGTTTCCAGTCTGATTTTGGTCTGCCATTCTCTTTCATCTCAGGATCGGGGTCCCACTCCAGGTCAGGTGTGTGGACCAAGGGTTGGGTCTGAAATGTGACAGTTTTCCCTCTGCCTGGCTTTCCAGATCTGCCTCCCTTTCTGTCCACACTCCTGCGGCGTTCTCCTCTGCCCCGACCTCTCCCACCACGACCTCCACCGCGGTAGTCACCTTGTGGGGATGGCTTACCGTGAAACCCATCAAATTCAACTGGATCTGAAGAAGAATTCAGCGGCTGAAAGGTGAAATCTTTCCCCTGACTATCACCAAAATCTGAGAATGGCTTCTTTTCTGATGTTGGTGATTTTGATGATGCAAACTCATTATCTATCTGTATGACGAGCTTGTCATTCTGATGTTTCACATGACGACTACTATCATCGCTACCCTGTGATGATAACCTAAATCTTTTGGGGCTCCTTTCTGTGTTCTCTTGTTTGATTCTGCTCAGTTCAGGTTGGCTAATGCCTTCTGTATTCTCTATGCTGTCACTACTACTGTGTGACTGTCTGGATCCACGGGATCGTCCTCTCCCTTGGTACGATTCAGATCCACGACCTCTGCTCCAGATTGCAGCAGTATCTCTGCCTCGCTTAGCTCGACCACGATTGCTACCTGGATCATCTATAACAAGTAAGAGAGGGATACATATGCATGTATGGATGGAAATAATAAAAGAAATGAACGTGAACTTGGTTATATAATCTTCTAAATGCGGATTCTGTTATAAATAATAAAACATTTGTAATTTATCACTGATTTGTCACAGAAGTTAATCAAATGATTTTAAGCCTTGGATTGGTCACTTCTTGTACTCTATTATGTAAAATTTGTTCATCCATATTTCAGAAATTGAGTGAAACAGAAACTTAATCCTATTTGATCACCTTGACCTTTTATAGGTTTTAGCATTCATTTCAGCAGGCCCCAAAAGATATATATCAGAATACGTTTTAAAATATCAGTCACATTTGTCCGAAAGTTAATTTTGATATCTGTGACTATAAAAGTGACATTTCGAGTGAATGTATGGTCTTGTTCTTTCAGGGCTTCAATCTGATTCCAAGACTCTAGTGAATAGTAGGAGATGATACTGGATGGATGGATGGATGGATGAATGTTGTTTAATGACACATCGGCACAATTTAGGCCATTCAGTGTCCTAGAAAGGAAATGATACTGCTTATATCTCTAACTGACAGTAGTCAGTTAAAACTGTGACCTAGAGCATGTATTAAAGGTTAGATGGAGAGCTGTCTAGACATTGCTAAGTTGAGTTGAATAGTTTTGTTTTTAGTATTGGTCACACCAGGTACATACGACCAACGGACATCTGGCTAAAGAAGCATCCCGCAATGACAGGCATCAGTCTGATTTGAACCCATAAACTGGAGTTTTACAATGCAACATTCTAACCACTGTGCTATCAGAGAACCTGCATCCGGCTGATAAGGAATCAGTGATCATTCTATTAACTTATCTCCGGTTCTATTGAATTCATGTAAGACAGCTGCTTCCATTATAAACGGCACCATTAATGCTAATCATTATCCAAGACTGGGTCATTTATGGGAATGTATGCAAATTTAAAATCTATTAAAGAAATATTAACACTATTATTCTGAAGAAAATGTTAATCGTAATAGAACATCTCTCAGAATAGAACTATAAGTTGCACATTTATATGTTCATGTATTAGTATTTTTGTTAACACAATTATTTTACATTTTTAAGGCTGAATAAGATTAACATTTAATAAACGAACTAGATCTACTATTTGTTTAAATACTGAAAAAATATGTGAAATAATTAAATAATAATGCGACAAATGGTCACAATAATTATACTAATTAATTAAGAATTATTTTAAAAACACATAAATTATCACTTAATAAGTTAACATAAAGAGTTTAAAGCAAGATTTCAGTTAGCTACAGTTACTTCATGAAAGTCAATTATCCAATTTAACATATACATCCAAAAAGGTTATTTGAAAAAAATTATTAATCAAACTCCTAACTGTGGTATAGTTGAGCTGATGTCAAACATTCAGGGTTGGAAATTCCTTAAAATCAATGATCTAAATTGGCTCACATGCGTATCTGACACTGACAGGCAACATAATAAACGTGTATTGGGTTTCACATTTAAGAGACACAACGCAAGTTTCATTCACTATCACAGCTCACTCAGAGAAGGTCTAAAAAGTCTATATAGTTAAACACTGAGTGTCAATACTGCTATGATATCTGCATAGGTTGTACAGATGGACGAAAACCATAAAAAAGTGTAGAGAAAATTACCTGAATTGAAGGATACTAATCCAGGCACAGTAAAATAGAATAAATCAATATCAATCTGACCATAACAAGCATCAGGCAAAATAAACAGAACTGGATAATGCATAAGCTAAACCATACAATACTAATTAAGATATCAATCACAAATAGTAAGCTTCACCACTGTTATGTTAGTGATAAATAAAACACAACAAAAACAAAAAGCATCTAGCAAAAGGAGAAAATATGATATCACACACACACACACACACACACACACACACACACACATACAATAGCCAATGCAAGAACTCTATAAGTATGAGCTATTCTGACATGCTTCAATTAGGGATTACAATTAAAGCATTTACCAGTATGGATAAACCAATGCATTCTTAAATGTTTTATGACGTAGATCTAATGACCATAAAATACTAAATGGTAGGAAAAGGTTTTATGTTAATAAGATATGTGGAGGAAGGTAATTATATAACTATGTATAAAACCACAGAATACCTCTCTGACCCTTTCCTGGTCGCTCGTCTGGTTCTCCAGCAGCAAATCGACCACTACCAATACGACCAGCTTCCAAATGTAAACATTAATGCTTTAAAATGTGTAGTGAGCAAATGAATGCAGTTTGAAATATGAAGAAATCTATGACGATATCGGCTACGATGGTGCTACTAACATAAGCTAATGGCTTGGAGGAATCATCATTGTAAATTAACTATTTATATTCATCATGTTTCTAATGAAACAAATACCCTATTAACATGAAAGTGGAAAAGGAAATACAAATTAATTTTGGGCTTAAAATTACATCTCATCCCTGTTAAATCAGCTGTTCTCTAATATAGTTTTGACTTGTACTGTTATTTAAAAAATCCACACTCTGAGACATTTTTTACATCTATTATTTTCAATAAGGACTGCTCAAGATGTAAATAGTAATGAAAGGAAAGAATATCATAAAAAAAAAAAAAAAAAACAAACAAACAAGGAGTCACCACTCATAGAGCAGCTGGAAAAAAGACACCACCAAAGTCAAATCATTAACTATTGGCTGGTGCTGTTAGCTCCTGGATCTTTTATGTAAGAATATAACAACATCACAGTAGAAGCCACTATTGGCATTTGGCAGTTATTATACTGTTTAATTTAAAGCTATTTGCAATAAATGCATCTATCAACCTAAAGATTAACTAAATTAAATATTCGTGATAGTTTAATCAGTATTACTGTAACATGTCTTCATATGAAATTCTTCTCTGCCATGATTTATAATACTTTGTCCGTGTAATTATATATAGAAAATTCTTCTGGTAAATTTATCTCTTAGTGTAGTTAAACATTTTACTATGCAACTGTGTTATTTAAATTTACAGTTATTACATATATTATTATTACTATTATTAATAACGGAAGGTATGTTTCCAAGGATAACCAAAATGGATGAAATACACAAGAGTAGAATTATTCCTATTATCAGTACTCAATTAATGATGCAATTAAATAGAAAGCTTTGTATTTACAAAATTATATGGCACCACACTGAATCATCGTTATGCTGTTTTATGACAATGTTTCTAGAAATAGTAGGCTAAATTGGGCAAGCAATACATCGAAAAATCATTCTATTCAGTAATACTAATATCACTATTTTAATCTTAATTATCTTGCCCTCTTTCCTAAGAGTCCATCTCACTTTACTCGTTAATCAGGAATAAGTTAATCAAGCTATACATTTGGCTAAATAAATACTTCTGAGTGATACTGAATGACCTGCAGCTGACTAAATTATCAACAACGTTTACGATGCACAGTCTAAATATGTTATCTGAATTATGAGATAATTCTCACCTGGACGTCGCCCTGGTTCCATCTTCCTTGACATAGGTGGTGTAGGCGGTGATCTGAAGTTAAAAAAGGAAAATGGAAAATAGCAATAAATCAGCAACAAAGAGTTCATTATGTCCTACAGGTATTCAGTATATTTGGTTTCAGAATGGATGAGAATCGTCAGTAAAAATGATGGTACACTGAAATCTGGCAGCCATTAACTTGTTGATGGCATAAAATTGTATTAATGAGGGAGCTTTATTAAATATCCATATCCATTATTATTCTTACTATTGTTGTTAGAAGTAAAAAAGTGTGCAACATTAACATTGATTTTTTTGGCTATTTGTACAATGATAAAGGCTGGTTTCAGATTATAAAAAAGGCTAAATCTAAATCCAGACCTAGTTATGCAGAGATCTTCTTAAGTCAAATCTCACACAATTCTGAGAAGGTATACAGCAAAAAGACTAGCTCACCGCACTTAGTCTGGCTTAAACAATAACACAATCAAACACACAGAATACAATAATAATAAAAATAATAATAATAGTTTTAACTTAATAATGTGCCCTTACAAGTAAGAGCCAATCAAAGGCACTGTACAGTTATACCCCATTAAGATATATGTAAAAATTCAATACGAAATGAGAACAATCAACATTATTTAATAGTAAAAGCAACTTTCAACATGTGAGTGTTTAGAACAGATTTAAACTTTTCAAGATGATGCCCTTCTAATCTTCACTAGTAACTTATTCCACAAAGGAGAGCTGCAACACTAAAACCAGAATCACCACATGACTTTAACCATGACATAGGTACCTGCAGTAGTATCTGATGTGATGACCTGAGTTTTCAGGATTGACTTTCTAATGGACACAAGTTCATACAGGAATTAAGATGACATACGACTCACAGACTTATAAATTGTACAGCTCCACCTATGCGTCATCAACATACGAGTGATATGTAATGCCATATCACTCACTGCTCAAGGAATTATGAAGTATTTAAAAATTCTATTGGGTATAAAAAAAACTCCTAATAATTCTATTATGTTTCCTTTTGTTCTATTTACACTCTCACACACAAGCTACTGGTTGTCTTAACAAAGAAGATTATTATTATAAGACTTACTGCTCCTTCTTGCCTACATCCCATTCTCGTTTCCACATTCCCTCAGCACTTTTCTGTCTCTGAAGCCTCTCTTTGTCAATTCGTTCTCGCTCTGCCCGCCACTGCACATACTCCCTCCTTTCTCGTCCAGTCATTTGTAAGGTCATGTCCAGCTCAGTCTGTAGTGGGCCACTTTGAAACCGACCCTAAATATACAAACACTGAAGCAATATAGAGAACAATATATGGAAAAGGGAAGAATATAACTTATCGAAAAGAATGTATTGTTTGGTCACACCACAGATCTGATCTTGTATACAATAATGATAATACTAACATATTTTTCCTTTTTCAGCCTTTATCTTGTTCTTCACATTGTCAAAATTTGTACCCCCAAAGTTTCTAGGGTGCCTACGTATTGACTCTCCTCTGGAGGATTCGGGGAGAGACTTCTCACGCCTCGGGTCTGCCAAAAATTTATAGCCAGGGTCAGGAGGGGGGGTTTTCTGTAAAGTATTATCCAAACATAATTACAAACATGCCTATTAAATACATGTTTAAGTTAATCATGTGTGATACAGGCAGCTAGACATACACCTTCACCCACCACACACACACACACACACACACACACACACACACAGCTTTACACATAGACATACAGATAAATGTAGATAGTCTAATTAGTTACCTTTGAATCTGATTCTGCTGTGGCATCTTGTTTTGATTTATCATATTCCTATAATGAAACATATATAAAAGTTGGAATTAAATATTAGTAATATTATTCACATGCATACACATACTGAAAATAGATATCTAACGTGAATAGAAAATTTATTAGTTTGTTCATAAGTTAGCTCTGCTGGAAATCATTCTTTACAAGAAGTAGTAACATGAGTTATATATGTGATGCTTAAGCTTATTTAATTATTTTGTGCATGCTTATGCATTTTCGTATGTGTTCCATACCTGAATTGAGGTCAGAATTGATGTTGATTCTTGGTACTGATACATGTGCTACAGTTCTTTAATATTTATATATAACTTAGTGGCATTACTTTTAAACTTAGTGGTTTTACTTTTAACTTGAAGCTGATATGAACAATTCTTGAGAAATTACAAAATGTTTTATTTTTATAAAGGGATGATGAAAGTTCCAATTAAACCAAGCGATAAGAAATAAAAAGGATGACTTATTTGTAACTATCACTATTCTTGATCACTACAGACAGATACATGAATGACTTAATAGTGAACTGAAACAGCAACACACCTATAAAGTAGCAGTTTATTATGCAGTTAACTACTGAAATGGCAGATTAATTAATTAATCAACAAAAGTGAATGAATGAGTAATTTAAGGTTATTGACAATCAGTACATGCCAGATGGTATATCAGCAGGTTAATTCAAAACCTCAAACCAACACCAGTAGTACTAAGTTTCAATGAGATTCTAGATACCACATCAACTGATGTACAATCACTAGTTTTCTACACAAGAATACCAAGTTGGTTGGTTGATTTCTTTAGCCCTGGTACTGGTCTCATATGGGACATATGTCTATGGGGTGACTCCTTGGGGAAACATCCCATAGACCCAGGTATGAGCAAGATTTGAACTCATAACTTGAAAATTTGAAATGCAATACTTTACTTACTGCACTATCGGAGTACCCACACAAATACCAAGTATCCAGGACATCAACAGCCCATTGATATTGAGTACTAAACATTCTAGATAAATGACTATATCATGATACAACCAATAATAGAAAAGAGACATATAATCACTTCTTAAACATTTACTACATGTTGAACAGTCATCTGTTTTAACATGAACTATATTTTGTATGAGTAAATATGTGGCACAATAACTGGCCCATGTTATGATTAGCAAACTGTGGCTCATTATTAAAGTACCCATGTGGTTTCTGAGGGTCACATACGTTTGGGTCAGGATGACTGTATATGTTACATTAATGTTGGACATACAAAAAAACAATTAACACATCTATGATCTAACCTTTCTACCTACAACTACCTTCTATTTGAAAAACAAACATCTTTCCATGGATTTAAAAAAATAATAATTGGAATTGAGAAATTTTTTAATTGGAATTTAGAAATTTTGAATTGGAATTGAAGTTTCCTACAAAAAAAATCCAGAAATTAATTTACCATTTTTACAATGTTAACTCTTACATGTGGTGTTACCAATATACTGGAACCATAATGATCCAGAGCTTTTATTCCTTTATATATATATATATATATATATATATATATATATATATAGATAGGCACCCCAAATGAGCATTTAACCAATTAAAGTGGTCTGGAAACCATGAGCTCCGCCCCCCAACTGTGACACCACCACATAGCATACCTGTAATCTATATAGAGATATTGCTATTTAGGAATTAATTAATTTATCATCTCACCAGGAACGCCAATCTGGAGCCAAACCTTGCCCCTCCTCTCCTCAAACTGTGACTACTATAGCTTGTCCCCAGACCTAACTGTTTAATAACCATTTGAGAGATTTTGTAAACTTACCATATGTCATTGGTTTAGTATCCAGCAGGGTTGTGAAAGTAAATACAGGATCTGACCCCTGCTGGGTGGAACTAAGCAAATACATTTGTTTCAAGGCTCCTACTGGACAGTGGAATATAAACACATCTTTGATGATTAGAAAATATACTCTTACATGGGGATGCACCAAAGACTATGATCCACCACTTGATATAATCAAATACCTCTTTAGCTAAAAGCCTCTTGTGGTTAGGCTTGTGCTGATTTTACCACGTTAACACTTACATGTGCTGTTACCAATATACTGGAATCAAACTGATCCAGAACTTTGGTTCTTTATATATATATATATATATATATATATATATATATATATATATATATATATATATGGTCTGGATACCATTGGCTCCACCCACAACATGGTGACACCACCATATAGCATGCCCGTAATCTACATAGAGATATTGCTATTTAGGAAATTTACCCCTGTTCAATGTTTAGAACGGGCAAAATAAAATTAAATCCACAAATTAATTTACCATTTAATTTTTTTAATTCAGAAATATTTTTCCATGATATTCCTACTTGGAATATAAACTACTCGGAGTATCTACTCATGGTAAAAACAATTAGGCAAAAAGAGTCAGAAAAAATTGAAAAATTTGGATTTGGAATTGATAAATCTGAGGTAGAATTATAATTGACCAAATGGAATTGACCCCATGTCTGAAACAAACCATTACAGGAATAAAATACTCTAGATAAAATCAAAGTATTTAAGTATATAGCTTAGTCAGTGACTAAAATTGTTAAAAACATTACAACAAACCAAGACAAAAATATGACAAGATATGTGTCAGAGGGGGGACTTCTATGGAAATATTCCACAAACACAAGTATGAATCAGACTTGAGCTCACAATATGAAGGCTTGCAGCACAATACTATAAAAAAACTATGCTATCATAGCACCAAATTACTAATATGAAAATAAGGACAAAATGACAAACCTCAGCTTTCAGTTTTTGGTGAGACATCTGTGTTAGACGTTTTCCTCGCCCCATACTTCTAATGTGTGGGGCATCTTTATCCCTGACACCCTGCAATTTATAGATTATCAAAATTAAACATGTAGACAAAAATAGGAGAAAGGTTGATCACATATAAACTATGAATAAAACTATTTTAAAAAGGTGCAATAACTTTTGTAGTCAAACATCTTAGAGAAGAAATTAAGATACTGTATAGAATAGTTAAAAAATTGAATTGTTGCAGAAGTTTAATCAAATAATTTAAAAAAATTATTTAAAAATTAGAATTACAAATTAAATGGAATTACAAATTACTAAAACAAAATTAATTATGTAAAATGTACAAAAACATTAATCTGATCAATAATTTATCTTTAAGCAGCACAAGTGTGAACTCATATCATGTCTTTTTCAAAGCACTAAAATTTTACTTATTTTAATAAAAATATTATATTTATTCCAGCATCAGAAAATCATTAATAAAAGGGTCTCTATTCCAGGGATGTGTCCTAAAATACAGGAACTAAAGGCTAAAAAAAACCTCATAAACTGTTAACCTGTCTCTGTAATCTTAGCCAATCCCTGAGTTTGATCTGGATAAATCCACAGTTTAATAATATCCATTTATTAGTAGCTTTCTTGGCTGGACATAAGCTTTGCAGCTATAGTATATTGGTTGTAGCAACCTCCAGGTAATGACATGACAGTTTAGAAGTCTAGTTGAGAAGTTTAGACAAGATTTAGGTTGATGAAACTTTTTGAGATTTTTTAATTAATAAAATTAAGTAAATGGTTTACTGCTCAGTACTCACACATGTATCATAAATGGTAGATGAATAAAACTGTGTACACAATATTTAGGAAACAGAGAACAACTGCTATCTCTATCTCGTATATGAGGTGAGGTCAGTATATCAGTCAATATCGCTGGAAACCGGCTAACTTGAATATAAGATGAGGCAGAATTTAAACCTTTTAAGATTTTCTTTTTGACCTGTCATGTTGAAATTATCAAGAACGTCAAACTAGTGGTAGACATATGTGTATGTAGAACTGATTTCACAGCCAAAGACATGATCAATATTTATATATAAAACTACCGGTAACTATGAAAATAGCTAATCAAGTTGAAATGGTTGCTGGTACTCACCGCTTTATGTTTTTAAAACATCAAATGAAACAAATTAAAATACAAAACTGTCACTGATAAATGCAAATTAAATTGTAGAAACACAAGTAGATCTAACTGAAACATAAAACCAAATTTTACCTATTATCGCTCACCAGACCCAATAGGTTTTTTTTCTGGCTAACTCGTGTACAAGACAAATAGGGAAAAAACCTCATCTTATACACAAGTATATATAGTATCAACAACATGAAAACCTTTGTTTATGAATTTTCACTGGTTATTATATCAACGTTTTTTGCTGAAAAAATTGAACACTAAAAATCGTTTTTGGATATTAAGTTGATCTCTCAGGTGAGTAAGTGGTTGATTTAGCCATGGCATTGGTCCCACCATATACTTATGGCTGAAAACAGGCTCCCTAGAGAAACACAGCAGGTTTGAAATTTAGTGTTCACAATGGATCAAGGTGACTTTTATTTAGTTGCCCTGTGTATAACTAATAAATAACACCATAAACTCTGACAATGGAATCTTTTGGATTTCTAATTTCTGGATCATCTTTGTTGTGGCATGGTAATCTAGAGTGGTTAAGATCTCAGTTATTGGGTCTGTAATGCTTTAAAACCTTTTCATGCTATTTTATTCCAATCAAGCACTCATAGATGTCATACAGGTGAACTCTGCCATTTAAAAACAGATCATACAAAATACTCTACTGCAGTTTAGAAAAGAAACAGGAACAAATAATAAAACTAATGTTATCAAAATGAAAACTTACTTCTTTCTTACAGAATAGTCACTTTGCAAATAATATTGAAACTGAAGTTGCATTATTATTCACTAGTACTTATTCCTGGGATCAGTGGAACCCAAAACCAAATTCATGGATTTTAATGTTAACACAATTATCAACAAATCAGAAAATATCTGTTTTAATGACAATTTAATTTTTTTTTCAAGAAACAACTCAATAAATACTTTTATAAATTACTATGGAGACATTTTGTAAGCATTGAGACACTTCTTACCGTAGTCTAAACTGAACTGTATTAACACAAGACATTTCTGAATATAGCTAGATCTATATGGGTGCAATTTTATCCAGGGTAAACTATAAAATTTGGGACTGGGAATGTAACAACAATCAGAGAATAAATATTTAACTGTAACTATAAGGGATCTGTTAACAAAACTATTTTCCTCAACTTTAAAAGTAAACAGTAAAAAACATGACATCCAGTTAAACTGATAAGTGAGTATCACTGCATTTCATGGCCAACAAAGACAAATGTCAATTCTATGGTTTTAAGCTTTAGCACAACTAACACCACTCATGTTAAAAATTATTTCAAGTTGGTTTATACAAATCTCAGAAATGACCTATGCTCAAGAAATGGAAAAATTATCATTCTTGTAAAATCTACATAATCTGTACTTCCAAATCTATTTATATTTTAACTGAAAACAAAAGTGAATGATAATAATAATAATAATAATAATGTACATTTAATAAAGTGCCCTTATTGTACAGTGATACCCAAATAAGATGTCTGTAAACCCCAATTAGAGATTTAAACAGTAATCATTATTTATCTGTGACAGCAATTTTGAGCAGGTGTGTTTTCAGAACAGATTAAAATGTTCAAAAGACACATTTCATAATTATACAAAGTGGGGGCTGCAACAAATGCACAATCATGCTGAAGGCAATTGTTGTTATAATCAGATATGCCATATAACAGGCAGTTACAATCATCTACTGGCATACAAGATATAACAATGGCATAGACCACAGTAACAAGTGCTCCTTACATCAAGAATGCTTTAAAACAGTGGATGTTCTGAAGATGGTATCAGGTTGTCATACATGTTAATACATTTGTCAAAAATAACCCTATATTTTTTACTGATCTATTAGGGATAATTGAAGATGAACTTATCTGTAATGCTGGTGTTTAGGGATTTAACACAATGTGGTGGAGCGAAATATATAATATTTGTATTATTATCATTTAAACATAGAAAATTTGGATTAATCCAGAGCTAAATATCAGCAATACAATGTAAAAGGCTCAAATGTATTCACCATGGGCATACAAGACTCTTCTACCAACGATATACCTTGTGGTAAGGTGCTGGAAGCATATTTATTCATAGTCACCCATTTGGTCATACCGCTAACTCACTCTTCACCTAATCAACCAACTCTGATCAGCATTTACATATCAATTATACAGCAATCAATCTGAATAGTTAACAAATTGGCCAACCTTCATAGTGTTTTGTTTGGTGGTTGGCTTGTTCTGCTCCTCATTTTGTCTCTTCCTATTGAATGACATATTACTCTCAACCTTGTTACTCGTATCACTCTTTTTAGACCAGGCATCTCTAGTCTGATCATCCCTGTTCCTAGCCTCAGCCCTGTATGAAGTTGACCTAGACTTGCCATCTGATTTGCGCCTCTCAGGTTTAGTTTGGTTACAATCGGAAGCTTTTGGTCGGTTAATTGTACCATCAGCTTCTGGACTTGTAGGTTTCAGAGATACAGCTCGTCCCATCTGTTCTGCAGCTTTACGGTCAGCCTCAATTTCCTACAAATAATAGGTAAATTTCTTTTGGTACATTTTAAGTCAGTAGTAATCGTAGTAATTTTATTCACAATTTCTAATCATGATAATAAAAATGAGATTTGAGAGTTAAAATATATTAATACAACATACATACAATGTGGAAAATGTGGGACAAGTATAGCAATGTGCTGTCTTCCTACTATATTAATAACAATTGATATTATTATCAGAAAACGAGAAATATGAAACAAATTAATTTGGCAATGTGGAGCAATGGATTCATGTTATCCTAAATAATAGCTAAGACATATATTTGTATCAGTGAATCATAGATGGCATGCATCCTTTCAAATCAAACCAGGACAATTTTTTTAATACCAATAACATAACACACTGAGATGAGGACACCAACGTAGCATGACAAAATAGACAGCCATAAAATATAGCAAATACAGCACTCACCACAGTCATTACAATAACCATAGGTGCATTTAACACAGGTATGGTAAGCTCTCAAGAAATATGTTTTTAATGTGTGCCTGGTATGTGCTCGAGATGAATTATTCGGAATTATACTAGACCATTTGTTCCATATATGTGGAAATGTATAAACTGGGAGTTAGCTAGCAAAATTGCACTTGCAACGTGTGTGCTATGAAGTAAATTGGTTTATCTAGTTGTGTGGATATTTTTTAATAAAATCGAGCATAAACAAAGTGGTTTGGTATTCATATAAATCCTTCACTTTTAAAATACCTGACTGTTTGATAACAGGTCTGTGTGGCTGTTGAATCCAGCTTTATTGATGGTATGAATTGGATGTTTTTGTAATTTAACTGTCTTGTTCATATTAGCATGGCTAGTATCCTGTAGGATAAATGTGGATGGATTAGTGCAAAATAAAGTGTTCTTATGCTGTCATATGGTAAAAACTGTTTTACTTGATTTATTGGGAAAAAAACACATTTTCCTTAAACTCCTATAAATAGCAGGGTTGGGGTGATTACAGGACCAATAAGACACAAACAGAACGGAACATTGAGATATGAGGTATTAAACAGACATGGGAATGTAGCGAGATATTCTCAGATAGAGATTGGAGTAAAATGCACCATTAGCTATGACTATAACCAAGCGATAGGCTGTGACAAACAACGAACTACAGGCAAGCAATTACAGGACCAAGGTAATCAATTACGATTACTTGAGAATACCATGATTACGATTACATTCAGAATGAATGTAATCGATTTTGATTACATTTAATCACGATTACAATATATATAACACAAACATGTATGTGATCCTTCATTAATATTTACTTAGTTACATGTATAATATTGATATAAACATGCTACAGTGTTTACATGTTGCTTTGTAAGAACCAGACCCACTTTCTGGTATGTTCTTGAAATGAAAATGTTCAAGACTTTGATGCCACTGTACAAAGTAAACTTGTTTTAATATTTCTGAGATCAATATTCAGCATAAAGCAAAGGAGCAAGTAATGCATTTGCCATGAATTCACAGGTATTTATAGAGATAACTGAGATTAGTGCAAACAATATCAATGGAATTTTAATATATATTTAGTAACAAAATGCATCATGTGTGGTGTGACTATCGCCAGGTAAGGTCTATATAATAAATAGGATAATTAGAATATAGTCAAACCCCCAACTCTTACCCCCTCTGTAACTTGACCACCTCTGTAAATGGACCACTTTTTCAGTTTTAAATTATTGCTATGATTTAGATTATATTTTTCTTCTATAACTTGCCCACCTCCCAACTCTGTACTTCAACCTTTGATCTCCATTTAATGCCCACGTTTGTCATTCCATATGTCGACCAGCAGCCAAGATGTAGCCTTATTTATGTTCATTATCGCATGCGTTAATTTAATTGGCTGCTTGTCATCCGACTGCTGGTCAATCAGGATCGTTTGCAGCTGTAGTTAAAACGACAGTGTCAGAAAGAAGCCATGCATGATTGCTGGCTGTGTGACTAGCTTGGGCTTAACCCTGTGAAAACAACACGAATTAATCTGAAATGCCTCTTTATATGACATAAAATAGCAGCAACATCTGAAGCAGTGTTTGAACACATTTTCCTTTCATGTTTATAGAACAAATAAACTGACAAATCATCATGTACATAAATAAGACAGCAGTCCATCAATGGGTAAATCAGTTCTATTGTTAACAAACCATACCTCTGGCATGATATAACATAGTAAATAATCAAACACCTTGTGTAATCATGAAAGTAATCATTGACTATGATTATATTTACAATGTAATCGATTACAATTACATTACATCTGGAAATGGCGATTACGATTACTTGAGATCATGTAATCGATTATGATTACCCTAACCCTGATAAATAATATCATATGCTTCAACAAAAGCTTTGTTGACCTTGTATACAATAGAAACAAATGTAAACCTCTGTACTTGAAGGTATATCAGGTACACTTAATTATTGAAAAAACTTCAAAAATGTGTATTCGTGTCTGAATTAGACATTTTGATCTTCAACAACAAACAAATCTGGAAAAAATCAGCAGCATTCATAATAACACTTCACTGATATGAATATTTCAATGGCTGACACATCAGTAACCAAAAGGAAATCCTTTAGCATTTTTATCACATTTACAGATTGTTTGACTGTGGTCTGTTGTAAAGAAAATTTCGTTTTCAACTTTGAGGAACACATTATAATGTATAAATCTTTTACACGTACAGCATATCTTCGTTGACGTTCTTCATTCCGCTTCCGAATTTCTTCCATTTTTTTATTGAGCAAAGCCTCTTTTTCCTCCTTTGTGAGGGCATCAAGTAGATTTTCTGGGGAGTTATTTTCTTGTTTGGCACCCTAAACAACAACAGTATTCCAGTTAATAACTAATACATAACAGTGAGGACTAACTTTAACAATATTACTAACATTCTCAGATGAAAGAATAAATGTGAAACATAAATTAAATAGTGCTACAGTATCGGATACTAAAAGAAAAATACACCATACCAATATTATAACCAGTTTTCACCAAAGTGGTGATTAACTTTATCAGTTAGAGTTTACCATTTGTTTGATCAACAAATATTTCCATGATGTTACCAGTTATAAATGTTTAGTGCACAACATCAGTGATCAAAACATTGGCATACATAGCCATTCTTCATGGTTTCCAAGACACATCTATAATTTCTTGCTCTAAGAGATATGCTATGTTTGAGCCAACTGCTATCTAGTTTGCCATACTTCTTTAAGTTTAATCCTAGCAATATCAATCTTCTCTTTGACCTTATTATCCGTAAAAGGGTGTCTGAGTCACTTGTGGCTTGATATTAGCAGACACAACTGAATATCTGTACCTAGCCTTGGTGAATTATGATCACCACAAGTTTACGATGACCATTACAAATTGATATGAATTATATATCATGATCCTATGATAACAAGGATAAACATTATCATCATATAAAGTACAATTAAATTTGATTAACTGAATGTACTGTACACATATATCATAACTCATCTAACCTCATTTAATATGGAAATTCAGAATGTTAAAAACAACAGAATTAATTAACAATAGTTCATAACTGAAAACATAATAGAATAAAATTCAACTCTGAAACATACCTTTTCTTGTTTAGTTTTTGAAGCCATGCTTGGCCTTCAAACCTCAGTGTGGGGCTAGCTAGAAGCAGACCCTTAGGTTAACCTGTCTCAGGTTACCCAGTCAGTGATCTGGCTAACAATCTGAAAAGAAATTGGTTGTCATTATTAGTGACAAAAACAAAATGTAACACAAATTATGATATTAGTAAGTTCATGTTTCCTATTTGTAACAGGAAAAACAACACTTCATTGAATGAAAGTCTGGATTCTTACAAATATAATTATACAAATTATATATAATAATATATGCGTCCATTTAAAGTTTCTGGTAGGAATACTGCTATACTATTTGATTACTAATTGAATAAAGGTATTGCAGGTTCCACTGCCATAGTAAATGTGGTACTGGACTATGGTTGTACTCTACTGAAAAGTATATTTATTGTACTGACATGTCATGTTGACCTGTGAAGCCAGTATGACAATAGCTCAGTTGCCAAATCCAGACAAACAAATGCTGGGGGTGCTCTCCAGACTCTCTGGTGCTCCACTTCCCAGATCTATCCAGACACTGATATGTACATCAATCCAACACGCATTATATTGTACCAGTAAATTTGGCAGTTTTATCATGAAAAATCTTAAAACACCGAAAATGTAAGTTAGAAATACATGAAAACAAGATAAGTAACTTGGACTAGTTGTCATTCACTGTGACGAGTCGTGATAAATGAAGTTGGCAGACATCCATGTGTGTGTGGGATCATATTTATCATCTTTGCTGCTCAATATTGACCAGCAGGGAAACATACCAGTACAAATGGAAATTGTCTGAATATATATTTTTATACAATCCCTTGCTAAACTGCCTTTGACAGCCCCCCTAGTGGCACATGGTTTAACAGCCTAATCGATCAACAACACTGAAAACGCATTGTAATAATCCACCATGACTATTGTTTTTGGATGGAATACCATTTAAGCTAATAGAAAATGTATTTATGTTAACAGGTGATTAATAATTGTAAACAAACATGGTTGTCCGCCATCTTTGGGATTGCCAGTATATACTTTCCATTTTAGTAAAATTCTGGTTTTCAGACTCATGTTTTTCCCTATATGTGGAGTCAGTCTGGTGAGAGAAAAAGGTAGATACTGTAGGTCCTGGCCATTAAGCTGATACGTTGTGTCAATATTTTGGGGGGTCGGCTTAATGGCTGGTGCTATTTCTTTGTCAAGAAATCCGGTCACCAGGAGAAAAAATTTCAGTGTGTTAGCAGCCGTCTAGATCTAGACGCAAACGCATGTCAATTGTCATTTTGATTTAAACTCATGCAGTCATGGAGTGAAAACAGAAGTGAAACAAGTTGATGATAATTATACATGGCTTTATAATGAAAATCAATATTTATATGTAAAATTATCTGATTTTTGTAATGGTGGATAAATGCTGTTGGACTCAGTAACTCATTTCAATTTGAAGGCAGCGTCTGTAACAAGACAACTCATACCCAAGACATCCTGAACCCAAGAGTGTTGTATCTCATTCGTTTAGTGGCATAGACATTAGGGTGTCCATGATATACATATTTTGTCTGGGCATATTTATACTAATAACCAGATAATTACTGATTAATTAATTTATTTTCAATAGAGAGTTAGTTACTAACTGACTGCATATACCAGTAATTTATATTGTCCCGGTTAATTGCTGCATTAGTGACCAAAACATACCATCAAGGACTCTTAGTAATTGACAATTTCTCTAATTATTTCTAAGTCATTGACTTCATATGCGGTTCATTGAATGTTTAATCATGCAATTATTTTAAGTTTGAGGTCCTACATATGCGCTAACAGTTTGTGTAAACGATCGTTATAATTTGCCTTGATTTATTGACAGTATACTAAGACACATACTGCAGGGAAAAGTTCAAATTTCTAGATCGGCTTAATGGACAGTACTACCATAAATTGTGATATTTTAGGCCTAAAAACTATAATGGCTTAATGGCCTGGACCTACAGTATATGTCTATATATTCCATACTAAATCTAAATTGTAGGATTTGTATGTTGTTTTCAAAGTCTCTTGTCCAACTCATCGGATAGAAAGAAAATGGTGCTGCACCAAGCGAACAGTTGGGAAACTATTTGAACTGGCAATTCCATTAAGATCTGAACTGAACAAAATTTTAAAATCTGTTTAATTTATGTTAAACATTGTTTACACTTAGACATCACATTACGTATAGGAGATATACTTAAAAATAGATTGATTTTGGTGCTCCTGCAGGACTTAACTGGATGGTATCAAAATATAAATCAAGAATCTGAAAACTTTCAGTCATGATATTTCTATAATTTTATGAACTGCTTAAATACATTTAAGAATTATCCTAAAACAAGCATGAACTAAAGCCTAATTAGGTCTTTCATGAAAAAAAAATATCATTACTTTTTGTAAACTGCAATTGACAACACAAGAATGTATGTTTCTTATGACTGTGACATAACAAATATGCCTGATATGCAAGATCTTATGAAATCTAGGAGTTACTTGAGTGTACTTCATGCTTTAAGTTGTGATCAGTTAAGAGTATTAAAACAGTAACATATTAATAAATTTTATTAAGAAGTGTAAAAAATGTGGGAATCATTATTAATGCAAAAAATATTTTAACATTGATATAATAGTGGCCAAAATTAATCAGGGTCACTCTATCAACATCAGTCATCTTGGACAGATTGCACTGATTCATCTCTAGACAAATCTCAAATCAAGCTGCACTCCCTGTATTCTCTCATTTTAGACTGCTCCTTTGCTAAGCTATAGATCTCTAGTGAACAATGACACTCCTGAAAGTGGTAGACTCATATGTCTATCATATCATTTGCGGACAATTAAGTTTTAGTGTTAAGCCTTAGATATTCAGACTGATATTCTTCTTGTCACTAACTCAATTCAATATTAGAAACACAGAAATTAAAAATATGCATTCTACTGGTACTAGTTGGTTGCAGCATTCTATCAAGTCAAAATATTAAACGAAAACAATAATTCTCAGTCTGTCATTTACTAAATGATTTAGATAGTCAGTCACTCAGTCAGTGTGACAGTGTCGAGTATGTGGGTAGGTCAGTTCACCAGGTGTAGAAAGTTTCTCCAACATGCATGCATCATGCACGACAACAATAAAATAGCTGACGTTACCTGCACACTGAAAGTTGTTAGATTTTCTCAGTCAGACTTCCAGCGGCTATTTGACTGAGTATAATAGCCAAGCTTTGTCAGATTACAGCTCCTGACCCAGAGGCTGTCGAAATGTAGACAACTTCCGGTGAGGCCCAAAACAAGTACAAGGATCACCGCCCCATTAAAAGACTCCGCCAATTTGAGTAACAGACTAAACAGTGTCGATATTACCTGATTACCACAGCCCTTGATGGTTATTTATGGTATGTGTTGTGTCTAAATATGTACGTATTAAATAAACATATAAAAGGTGAAAACACTATTAAGTCTTAGCTTTGAGCATAGTCTGGCAATGTCCATACTTCATATGAATCGTCAATTCACGTTATGATATGTTGATTTGTTATAAATATATTGACACGCTATGCTAAATAAATCGTGCTGTATCTGGCAGGGATCAGTCATTCTAGAGTTGTTTTGCAATCCATTGACGACTAAAATATATGAACCGCAGTATCATCAGGTATATTACAATTAACATCAAAAGACTAAACTACACCTGGACCCGACAAAATTGACCCAAGTCTTGGATTTTGTGTTGTTTCATAATAAAAGATATAATTATGTCTGTTCCACATCTCAAAATCCATATAACTTTAATTGGGAAATGATTAATTATTGTAGCAATAACATATTATTGTGTATATTATATCATATATGTTGTATTTGAAAAGTTAATAAAATTACAAACATACCTCAACATCTGTATCATGCAATCATATAAAGAACTGAACATATTCTTAATTATGTGCTTAAAATATTAATTGTTTTAATATTGTGAACATTTGCATCTAATTGGTTCCACAATTTAACACCTATAATACTAATTGACATTAACTTTTTTTCGTCTTACAAAATTATACATTAATATTTCCTTTTTTACTAGACCTGGTACTTCATCTACCAATACTCGTAGGAATTTAGTAACTTGTAATCTACTGATTTCGAATCCATCAATCTGGAATTTACAATCATCCAGTTTTATGTTTTATTGATATTAAGAGATAATTTGTTAACTTTAAACCATTTGACTCATTTGGTTTAATTCATTGCTGAACACATTAGTAACCTCTATTATTTATTTGAAATAGTTTCAATATCATTGATGTATACTGTAGTAAAAATAGAATAGGTCCCAAAATAGAACATTGTGGAATTTCACATATCCGTAGCATAGTTCTATAATCTGAATAAATACCATCATAAACAACAAATTGCTTTCTGTTAGTTGAATAATTTTTATCCAACCTGAAGCAATATCAAATGCTTTCTTCAAATCAATAAAAACACACCAGTTGTTATCAAGTTATTATCTAAATTACTAGTAATATCTTTGATTAATTCCATAAGTGCCAGTCAGTCCTGTAGAGTGAGCTTCTCTGAACCCATACTGACTTTTGTACATACTGGTAATATTATTCTTTTTTACATTACAAGAATTTTTGAAAAATGAGGCAAAATTGACACAGGTTGAATCAGATGGTTGAATCCTGAATTTTACAACCCAGGCAGGCTTTTCCAAGGAAACTAGGTTTGAAGGTGTCCGAAAACGAATGGATATTCATTTATATGGAAGCACACAAATTGTATAGCCCAATAGCACATTCACATGCCACATATGGAATCTTGGCTTTAGCCAGTTTTGAATCAAGACAAAAGTTAAAAATTGAGACTATTCATTTTAAAACTTAAAAAATTTATTTGTCACCTGAGATTAGAAAGGGATTTTCTGAAAGGAATGTTTTACACAAGCTATATTAAAACTAATTTACTGGATGATGGCTAAATACACTGACACAGCTGGCAGTAAAGTTCTTAGGTAGTATGTGACAAAAGCAAAGTTAAAACAAATTTTGGTTGCTATTTGAAACTGCTGGATCCTGACAACATCTACTTGTTTATGAGGGTTATATGACCTTACTTTGCAAAATGTATTAATAAATAATAAAAGAAGATTTTATATCACCAGGTATCAAACCAAATATAACTTTTAGAAATGTGATGTAAATCAGTTACAGTTTGTAAATAATGATTATCTGATTATGAATATTAGAAAGACAAAATGGGTGACATCAGCTGATTCAACAGCTCAAATACTTAATTTTATATGCATTTGCCTGGAGCTTTTCATGGTAACAGAGATTGAGAAAGTAATGGAATGGGTTTTTTTAATAAATAATTTTGTCTGCTTTTATTGTAGTATTTTAAATTAACCTTGAATCATTTGATGCCAACTCACTCATGTCTCTATCAGATATTGATCAAAGTACAATTAAGGTACTTGTATACTTGAGAATATCATTGTACTTTGACATGGTTTTTTAGGAGGCTGTACATGCATTTGGACCTAGAAGTACTTTAACTTGCCAAATACTATTTTCATTAAATAGTTAGACTATCAGTAAATTGCTCCACCCACAAAACACTGTATAATGTCAAAGATACTATAAGTTATAGTATCTTGCTTGATGTATGAACTAGTTTATAGTTATAGTATAACTATAAAATAGTTCCTACATCAAGCAAGACCTTATGGGAAAAACAGACAATTATAGTTATGTGGTACTACCAAGCAGTGAGCATGTAGAACAGTTATTCAACTGCCTTGATCTAATTATTTATGCATTTAATGCTGTCTAGATATGCATTGTTGTGGATGTTAAAATGCATTAAGGCGCTTCAGGTATTTACAAGAAAAAGACACTTTAATAGACAGTTACATTTCCTTTGAGTGAAAAATGTGTATTGTAGTTTTTTATTGACTCATTCCCAAAAAAACCAGTTAATATAGGCTCACTTATTATTTCATCATCCCTTATATTCTGTTATATGTTCTGTGCCTCTATATAGGAATTCCTCAACAAGCTTACCATGTAATTTGATATGCCTTGAAATGGATATTCATAATAAACACAGGTTATCAATCAACCAAATCGTTTTGACAGGATCATCCCTCCCACAATCTGCCATTAGTGCCCATTCAGATTCAGATCTATATTATTGTCTAGATATTTATCCAAATAATTATACGTAGTATGTGCATGCATCTTTTTGTCCAAGTGTCAAATTAACCTACTGTCAAACTAAAATTTGGGCTAATTCCTCAACAGAGTATATGATAAAACCAGTATTCCACTCACCCTGTCTAGATAGATACACGTGGGGCATGTAGCCCAGGGACAACTCCCTATAGGTAAACATCTCACAAATATGGGTATCTCTGGGGTTCAAACTCTGACCTGGAGGTTTGCACCACAATACTCTACCCACTGCCAAACACATACTTAGTCAAAACTAGACTGGGTCAGTGGAATACTGGTTTTAACATGTATATTATACTATTTGACAAAATGACTCAAAATATAGTTTCATGGTGGTGCAAACATTGGTAAAAGGATGATCAGTTTGACCTGTTAATAAGATTTATTAATACCTTAGGTGCCGTCAGTAATATATTAAAATTATATTATCTGTTCAACTATTTGAACAGAGATAAAGACACTGAACAACAAAAGTGACAGGCTGGGATGGTTGTCAGTGGCTGGTTAGATGAGGGCTTATGAGGGGGGGGTGTGTGTGAGCAATGATCCAGGTGTCTGGATTTAGCCAATCAGGGGTTAGCAGGCACAGGCCAGGGAAACTCTGTAGGGTGGTCCGCGTGTGAGGTGACCTCAGTTCGTTATGGAACATAGAGGGTGTGCCGAATAAGCGACAACAAAGCCAACCTCAGTTCGTCAAGGGCAAGGATCTTGGCAGTATCTCTGCTGCTAAACCCACCCTACCAATTTTGGTATTAGTAAAATAGAGACCTGTTGTAGTTAGGGGGTGAGTTGTTTAGAAGGGGGTAGATCATATAGGGGATGGTCAGTTTCTAGGTCTGGTTGAATATGCAAATCCACCAGATCATGCTTCTATCTGTATTTACATAAACTATAAATATTATGTTCATACATATTTATTGTTGGCTCAACGTTTTTGTGTCTGTGTGATCACTTGTAGTTTTTAATAAATAGGTTCCTTATATACATTCATCATATATATATATATATATATATATATGTGTTGTTCAGTAATTTTTTTTAATATCTCACATACATTCTATAAAGTTAATTTATTGCTTGATAAATAATAACTCTCTAAGCAGACGTGTTTGATTTAAATCATTCCAGAATAAAACAAAATATCTTTTTTAATCTAAATGTTTTTTGTAACCCTGCCTCTAAGGTTACTAATCAGCTAGTTATCAGCCATTGAATGTATCAATACTGATTAATTAGAATGAATATTAATATTAATAATTTGGCAATAGCATACTTAGGGCACCTCCGTGGTCTAGCAGTAGCATGTTGGACCACATATCACTACCACCTGTGTTCGAATCTCGGTGTGGTCATATCTGAAGGTTGTTTGGTCTTTGACTTCGCCTCATTACCTTTGGAGGTCGCTCAGCCCATTTAGCCTACCCATGTGCACAAAAGTGGCCGTAAAACATCAATCATCATCATCAGCAATACCATACTGCTATAAAATTAACCAAATTAAAAACATCAGAGCTTGAGTCACGCCTAAACATGCTGAAAAACAAAACTGATGTAACGGGAAGATCTTTAATGAGCCAGAAGGATGTAGCCCTAATACGTTTGAAATAATTAGTTTTATTAATTGTAACTAAGGTAGAAATAGGATTTCATAACTTAATAACAGAATGGTGCTCCTGTAGTACAGGGGGTAGTAGAATGCAGTGTAGATCTCCTGGTCATGGGATTGAATCCCTGTAGTATTTTTTAGGGATACTGATCCTCCAGTAAAAGACTTCGTCCTGATATTATTTCAGTACAGAGTTGTCCTACGTCCAAGTACAACCGTTGCCAAAGCTAAACAATTAAACTGTTTACATAATCACTCTTAGGAAAATATTTTCATGTTTATATTTGTAAAATATATATATATATATATATATATAAATTTGTTTAAATTATTCTATTTTAATACAGTGACATGATGATTGATATGTGTGTAAATGTTAATTTACCAGTGTAAGATAAAAAATAAATGCATGACATTCTTGTCATAAAATGTCAAGTACATTTAATTTAATTTTTTTTTGCAAAATACTTGTCTATATTGTTTAAATGAGCACTTGCACTTAATACAATTGAAAGTACTTGTATTTGAGTACAGAGCCATTGTACTTGAACTATCAATGGTCATTACCAACCTCAGAAGTTTGTTTTACGAAGTCAGATTTAATTGAAAGTGAGGACAATTTTACTTTACTTTTGTAGTTTAAAAAAAAGTATTATTATTAAATATATTTATATACCCCATATATATATATATATATATATATATATATAAATATATATTTGAACACACAGTCACACCCACACAATACAGTTTTTCCTAAAATTAAGTAATTGGGTTGTGATAATTTGGGAAAATTGTTAAATTTACAAGTATCAGGATTCCCAAGTGTCATTTGTGGCAGCACGATAGTAGCATTTAGCTGGAAAAACTTTAAGTAGTTGAATAGGGTGTGGATGAGTATTTAGTTTGTTAAGAATGTTAAACAATGATGATTATCTATTAGTTTATCTAAATCATAATAGTTATCCAGGACTGAGCCAGTATATCAAGCTAGTCATAAAAGTATCTACTAGTTAGTACTTTGTCATGCTATATCTTTGTTGGAAAATTGTCTTGTGTATACCACTGGATTATTTTGGCTGTGTTCATTCATCTAGCACTCTACTGATCGATGAGTGACCCAGACATAATAAGTATATGTTGGATTATGGGTGTATACTAATAGGTGTATGGATGTACAGGTTTATATATGTAAATAATATTTCAATTCTTTGCAAGTACAATCATAACACACACACACACACACACACACACAGAGAGAGAGAGAGAGAGAGAGAATAACTCGATTATTTTAAGTGATTCATTTTAATTCATTGTTTAACTTGTACATGTATAACAAAGTGTGCCATGACTCACTTAGAAGAGTAACATTACACAGACACACATATACACCAGTCAGGATTACACCTAATGTACCAAGATCATGGACATACACAACAGATTTACATACAGAGTATAGCTTCTGACAAGAATTAAATTAATTAATACCTGAAACATACACTTCCAACTGAGATGCATTGGATCAGGTTAAGAAACAGGGCAAGGATTTATAACATTGTCTAAACAATATATATATATATATATATATATATATATATATATATATATATATATAATTCACAACAATCTACTTATAGCTGAGTAAACCAGAAAGCACAAAAGGTCAGTAAATAGGTGGTTAGATATAAACCAAAGATACTCTCAATTCTAATATACACCATCTCATCATGGAAAAAGCATATCTGAAAAAGTCTGTCTAAGGTAGGACAGGATTTCTAGATAAACAAAACAGTTCACTGGTGTAGCCATGCAGTCATCATATAGATTATGATAATTATCACATCATTTTCAATAATGTGCACATTTCCTAACCACATTGCCTAGAAGTGAAAAGACATCACATAAAGCACCAATATCAATAATCATATAAAACAGAGGCACATCATTACAATAATGTGAGGGGTCATCAGTTTAATGCAGGAATATTGTGACAATACCATGATTTTAGAGGAATGACTGAATAGTGAAATCCACTTGAGCACAGCTGGTACTAGAGACATGGAAACTGGCAAAAACTCCCGAAAACAATTATTTTAACAATGCAATAACAGTTACACTTAATAAACAAAACAGACAACCTTGCCTTAGCTATGTTACATTATACAAATTTTCCTAAACAGTCTCTGATGAGGTGAATATACAGCTCTAAATAAAGCACTGAGTTGCAAAGATAATGAGAACTGAACCAAGACATTATTTAACAATTATGCCCCAAAATGTCTGCTTTCACAACTGACCATTGTTAGTTGGATTGAGTGAGTAATGTGTTTAGCTTTGACACTAGTTACACATGGGGCATATGGCCATGGGGCAACTCCATGTGGAAACATCCAACAAAACACGGGTATGAATTCAGTTTAAACCCCATAACCTGCAGTGCACAAGAACATGATGTGCTACAATACCATATCATTTATCACAACTGGCTCATAAAATCCCTTTTTAACAATATTAGCACAACACTGAAGGAAGTGATAACACCATTATGTATAAATAATACCTCAAATTCAAGACATAGTAAAGTGGTAAAAGATTATTTCAAACCCAAATGTGGGTTAAGAACATTGTAGTGTGGGTAATCCAGTAACAATTCATTCTATATACTCTACAGATACAATGCAAAGAAACAGTTTGGATAGTATGTGAAATGCACAATCTATATATTGTTTTAATACAGCAATATGAATTATGACTAATTTTGATATTTTGATGAAATCACATAACACTGAGTTGGCCATGAAGCACAGATATACAACAGGCGTAAAGAGTATAATCATGCCACAGTGAACCATGTAATGAGAGCACGAGGTTGATCATATGCAATTAATATATATATATATATATATATATATATATATATATATATTACAGCTTTTCAACATATCACAATTCATAATTAAATTAGACAGGCCAAGTCATGCTTGAATGACAGCACAGAAACAATGCATTAACATAACAATACCAGATAAAGAATGGCACAATTATAAAAATACATAACATTAATGTTAATCACAACATAATAGTACAACAACAACAACATATCACTTCACACAAGGAACAATCTGGCCATGCTACATCTATATCCATGATAATCAGAAAATATGCAGAATTAATAACAAAAAGCCTTAAGAAATTATTTTAAAATTTTTTAGTATTTCTTAAATTTTCTATCAATAAGAAACCAAATTAATAACTACATCTGGAATAGAAGGCCATCCTCTGTAACACAAAATAAAATATATTTAAACTTTGTGCATGAATAATGATAAATAACAGCTGTTGACCAGGTGAATTAAGCATAGTTTTTCAGAAATATGACACAAGGTAATCTAATTACTTTTAAAACTTCCATAAAAGAAATGTTACACATCTGTGTTTGTTGAACAAATTGATCCAGAAGCATGAAATTGGCCTATAAGTCATGATTTTAATATCTTCCAACTTTAAATAACACACGTACATTATTCAATTAACATGAAGACATGGAAACGTGGTTTGGAATTTCAAGGCATATAAAACAATCCAGCACTTTATCTTCTGCTATATGAAGACTTATGCTCAAACCTTTTTGCTGTAGGTTTAACCTATTTATGAGTTGATGAGAATGCTGATGACCAACAGCTAAATAAATTGGACAAGGAAGGGCAGAAGATACTATGTGGCTCCAAAAGACTAGTGTCATCTTGCTGATAAGTGAATCCAACTGCAATGGTGTCTGATCCCACCAAACCAATGCCAGCCTTTGCAGTTAGAATGCTTCTCATAAGCGACCAGCTGATCACCATGGCAACACAGGCACCGTAATGACAACGGAAAAGAAAGAAATACAAATTAAAAGGTATGAAATCAAATTGAGATATATATAAGACGCTGGCAAAAGTCAACTATTTTACTGCCAGAATGTAAATATATTTCCAATGCCTTGAATAGTTATCTGACAGCTTGCTGGTGATAAAAACTACATCATTTGTAAATGATATGCGTTAGTACAAAATAAGGTAGTGTTTTTCACAGTAAAAAGATTGTCTTCCACTTCCAGTCTGTGAAAAATGCATGCTTCAATATGTGCAGATATGCATAAATACAAGGTGTTCACATACATAACACGCCACAATACACAAGAACTGAAAACTGGCCAATTTGTTTAAAATTCCCCCCCCCTCCCAGACCTTTTGTCTACTATGGCAAAAGGACATTGAAAGACCTTTATAACTGGAATGGCATGAATAATTCATCCTAGGGTACCAGGCAGCTAAGCTGACCTCTGACAGACAACTTCATATAAAAACCAATGATGTGACATAAAGCTTACAGCCTGAACCACAATAACACAAATATGATTATACATAATAGACAACAGGGAGCACAGAACACTAATATACATAATCTGTATAACAAAAATAAATAAATCATGGTTGTTGAAATGCTTTAAATTAAGAAATAAAATGACAAACTGTAGTGAACGCTTTGTTGTATCAGAGATAACCACTCAGACTAGATTATGTAATGTACAGTGATGGTGGTGTGTGTGTTGGTGTATGTGTTGGTGTGTGTGTGTGTGTGAACACTTACAACATATACACAAGATGTACATCATGACGGATTGTTTCTTGTATTGTAAGGATAATAGTGTTGATACACAGTCTATCAAGTGGCTTGACATTCTTCTACACAACAAAACATCAGACAGGTGATAATAGATAATACTGTGTGGTTAACAAGATCCTGAACAGGTACCATCTTTTAATCATAATTTTGCTGTTTGCAGTTTTTGGTTCTGCCAGTCAGATTTTCATCTCATGGTGCACTGTAATTCCATATACAACTATTAACCTACTACAGGGTACTTGTACTTAAACAGCTAAACCTTTAATATCATTACAAGTAATATAACTACCAGTACGTCGCTCAAAACGTTATAGTCAGAAAATATCTAAAACCTTTTTTCTCGCTGATGCTAAATGATGATATACCATTTTCATCCTTCTGAATCTCGCATGCATGAATTTAATTTTTTTTAAATTTAATACAAAGGTTATGCTCAAGGAAGAATGTTGCTGTAGATGAGCACATGAAAGCTGGGACGGAAACATTTGTGCCTCATACATTATAATAAAAGCTTACCGATTTAAGGTGGTTTGACACTGACACCTGACATGGTAATAGGAAAGATTCTAATGAGAATACGGAATGTTTCATTCTTGTCAATGTGATGTAAATACAATATGAATCATTCATTATATCTAGACTGTCACCTAATGGACTGTGAAAACCAAATGGGTTCAATGAACAGTGAATTTCCCTGATAAGAAATAGAATATCCAGCAACATCTGAAAGACAAAACACCATAAAGCCACTATATATGTTGCAATCTGGTGTTTAATAAATGTGTATGCGTGTGATCTCAGAGAGAGTCTGTTGTACTACATGAAGATGATCTTCGCGACTTTTTCTCCTCTCTGTACACAATACTTGTCTGTGCTATAACGCTGCAGCGCACCGTGCAGCACACGCTCTTCGGGCGTGGTTTACCTGGATGGTAGGGAAGTGATTAATGTCTACAGCTGTCAAACATCTCACAAACAAACAAATTTTGTCGCGCTGCGTAAGCAATCAATTTGTTTATGTGAAGTAGGATATAAAGGAAAATGTTGTTATCAATACAATTGATGTGTGAAAAATAATGGTGACTTGTTGATGTAAAAATCTCTTAATATAACTTGTTATTTAAGAAAAGCAGGCCTTATCAAGCAGTGTTACTTGAATCAGATTTAGCTAGTTAAGAAACATGCTACACTGACAAATTTACTGCTTTCTCAACTCTAAGATACTTTGCTATCTAAATAAAACAGCTACTTGTATTTTTGGCTAAAGGTGCACACAAAATATAGCAGAATAATCAACTTTAGAAACAAAATATATCAAAAGCAACAGTTTTGGAGAATAAAGTGACAAATTTAAATAAAAACTATCCAATAAATAAAATTGCTTAGAAAATAAATATACCAGCCAAAAAGGAAACAAGTTTCATCTGATATGCAATAAGCAATTGTGACATAATACTTGAATATAAGATTCTTTTCATAACATACCTCACCTCATTGGCTTACTGGTATCAGATTATAGAACACGTTCAGATAAAAAAAGTCATGATTTCATATATCTTTTTTGGCTAGTGTATTTTGAAGAGCAGGTAAACGACACGTCTCCAACCAAAACAATTATGGCCAAAAACATGCATTTAGCGATAGATCAAAAGCCATAACAATGCATACCTGCTGCTGATGACATGTTTACCTTGGAGACATCCTTCAGTTGGTCAATGGGACAAGGTATGACAGCTATACCTGCTCCAGCACGACACGTACTGATACTACTAATTAACTGCCATCTGGGATATGGATAAAAGTGTGATATAAGAATGGTGGAAACAGGAAACAAGTTTAGCTACTTATCTACCATACCTGATATAATCAGACAATTTAGTTTATTGACATAGATACATTCTGAATTGTCTTTATCATACCAGTAAAGTCATATGATACGGATAATCTGAATATTTAAATTCGGCAGATTAGAAATTATACTAGAAAGATCATGAAAACTGCATTCCTAAAGTGCACTCTCCTTAAAACACACACACACACACACACACACACACACACACACACACACACACAAGAGTGATTTTCACATGTAACATTTTCAAAACCATTTTGGATTGCAAGGTTGTATTACCATTATTATATCATGCAAACTTATCATTGCACTAAACACACATCACCATAATCACCCAGATTCAACCCAAGGAAATGTATCTGACAATCAAAGGATTGTACTTGTAACTGCACTTCATATTGCACTTTCATATACAGGTTTTATTATAGAGTGGTTTCTGCTAGAAAACACATTTGATTAAAACTACATCACTATTAGTATTACTGCCATAATAATCATTATTTATATCATCGGTAAAATCTCTGAAACATTTACACTATCAATCTGAAAGCAGACCCGAGGCACTGAAACTCTAAGACCAGCACATTATCACACCAATACTACCCGGCCATCATGCAAATTTCTGTATATTATTTCACATAACTATAATTGAATATCAAAAATACTTACTTATCATTGAGCACATCATAAGCTTCGACAGAACTCAGGTAGTTTGATCCATCATGGCCTCCCACTGCATAGATCTTACCACCTAAGGCTGCCACACCAACACCACCTCGTGGACAAGACATAGAAGCAGCAAATGTCCATTTGTTCGTAACTGGATCGTAAATTTCTACAGAATCCAAAGGAGAGTTATCATCAAATCCACCTGAAAATATGGGGAGTTAAATTTGAACATCTGTTATTTTTAAAATAAATTTATATGACTCCCAGAGCGGAGATTAGGATAAACAAATTCTAAACTATAAACAACTACCTAACTGATTCAATCAGCAGCTGATTGGTTCTTCCACTAAGCCATATTTAATAAGGGAATATGGGCATAATTGGTTAAATAAAGAATGATAATAATAATAAAATAACATAGCCCTTAGTTTAAGGGCACTTAAAAAGATATATCACATTTTGTGTACAAAATATATAGCATGCACTTTTTTTCAACAAACAAATATGTAATGTAACAGAACGATTGTTCCCAAAACAATTATAGCACTGTTAAGAGATCAGTATTTAGACTAGTCATGACCTCCTCTACTAACAAAACAATTATCAGAGGGAATATTCTTTATAACCATAAACCATCCCTGTGTGTTCCTTTGGCATCATTAATGCTATATTAGAGTGATCTCAGAGCCACCTACCAACAATATATAACCGTCCTCCAAGTTCGGCAACACCAGCACCAGCACGTCTTGTGTTCATTGGTGTAACCATCGTCCACCTGTTAAGGTTCGGGTCGTATCTTTCACAAGAATCCAATGAGGTTGTCCCATCATTGCCTCCAATTGCATACAAGTAACCCTGGAAATTATGTAAACATTAGAAGTAGTACAAATCTGAGGTAATTAAATGAATACATGAGTGAGTGAACTGGTGGTGTACAGAAATCTCAGTTAGTCAGTGTTGTAGAGCCCAATGTGTGTAGAGCCCAGTGGGTGTGTCATTTTACCTTAGTTCTTATATGCATGTATAAACCTAAGGGATGACTTTCTAGGGAAATGAGATTGTCAGATGAAACATCCCTGACAGGTAATAATAATAATTATGATGTAGATTTAACAAAGTGCCATTACTTGCAAGAAAGTTCAAAGGAGCTATACAGTGATCTCCAAAGATGTTTCTAAAAACCCAATAATAAATTTGAACAATCTGAACTTATGAACCACAATTATACTACTGGATTATCCGATTATATGAAAACAGAATGTTAATAACCATTTTATTCAACAAAATATACTGTCTAACAAGAAGTAAGCACATCTACAATGACCTTCTAGATAAAGTTTTGTGTCTAGTAAGTGTACAACAAATCACCAGAAGTGCAACCTGAAGATGAGGGGATGTATTTAATAAGAGTGTATCAGATAAAATATGATCATCAATAATATCATTTTGTTCCTGGTGACAACATTGAGGTGCCAAATAATAGCAAAGAGGCCACATGATAAAGGTGCAAAGTAACATCTGATTAAACCAGGTGTTACTTGCAAAATGTTGTTCTTAATAAGTACCAAATAACAATTAGCAGATTAAGGACATTTTCATTTTAGTTAATATCAAATAAAACAATGGTAAGCTTTGAGAAACAAAACACCTTGGTAGACTAAGCCCACCTTTTTATTACACACTCAATACATGGTAAACTGTGTAGATAAAACTGTGACTTTCTATTAGTCTTTTATCTGATGACTGTGATAATTGGCAAATTCTGGAAGATCAATCCCAATTTCATATTATATATTACAAAATCAACACAATCACCATTAACTACTGTTAATCAAGTCAATCTTTAAGTATGTGGTATTACGTGCATGACAAAATTATTTAAATATAATATGAGTCTGATCTAAAACAATGATCTGAGCACAAAGGTCTTAAATTAAATAAACATCCAAGTTGTTAATAAGTCATCTACAGTTTAGGCATCAAATCTAATTAAAAGATTGGTATTAATTAAACACAAGGGCAGGCAGACACAATGCTTGCAATCTTTCAGTGGGCATGAATTATGAGCATTCTGGTGTCTGTATGTGTGTGCTCACTCAGGTAAGTGATGGCATATATTTTTATGCATTAAGACTGAGTATTATTCACATGTAACCAGCCATACTGATTATATATATATATATATATATATATATATATATATTAATATAAGTGATGACAGGTATTAATTTGTTCAATCTCATTACAGGTTTGATCGTGGACACATGGCTGAAGGAGAATAAGGCTCTTGGGGTGATCTAGGAAGCAGGATGGCACTCGCAGAAAGCCAAGTAAGGACTAACAAGGTGAGAGCAGCATTTCATCTAAAGCTCCAAGGTACTGCCATCACATACAGTCTTACAATGATCTGATTCGACACCAACTTGACATCACTACTACTTTATCAGACAGAGACATGAAGAACAACCAACACCCTTAACAATAAAGATCAAACTTTCCCAAAAGAATTCTTCAGATCCACCAACTAGATTCCCCCAACAACAAAAGGATGACACAGTAATTGTCAGCTGAAGATGATATTCAAAGAAGCAGTTGGCTATGAATTGATCACACTCATGATCAATGATGATGATGATGACAACGATGACAATAAAGAAAATTATACCTTTAAATGCATTAAACCTATACAAAATTAATCAATAAGTCTGGTGTCTGGAAAGTACTATTCAGTCAGTCAAAATACACAATTTGTATAATATTATTAATCCTTTTCTCTCTCTCTCTCTCTCTCTCTCTCTCACACACACACACACACACAAACACACACACACACATTTTAGTTGTAGTAGTAGTTTAATGACAATATACGTACAGGGTAAGAGACTGTACACATAATATGAAGAACAAATTTCTGATATAAAGATAATGCCTATCTGCAGTATTTACATTTATAATAATTTAATGACAAGACACAGTGTCTGAAGATTAAGAACATCTTTATTTTATAAAGCAACCTTTAATAAGGATAAATATTTGATAAAAATAAGTCAAATTAATCTGCATGAGACTATTCATCATACAGTTAACAGAGTGACAACAAACCTCTGACCTAGTAAGTGTCATGGCAGAAATAGAGAACTACTGTTAACATAAGAAGCAAATCTACTTAACAAAGAAACTTCTGTGTATGTGAATATATAACAGTGTACACAAACAAGCCATTAAAATTATATAGCCACAGCGTTACAACATAAACATATTTATAAGCGTGCAAGTAGTGAACTTCAGTGAGAATGTAAAACACAGACAAAAACATATCCCACCCAACCATAAATTACAACTAAAAAACACTACTCACTTGTAAACTGTGTCTCGACTTTTGACAGCAGGAAGCAGTACCATGGTGACAAAGATTAATAAAACAGATTTTCATCAAAGGTAGAAAGAGAATTATTATGACTTCCACAGTTCACTAATTTTCTCTGATAACACTACATTGCAGTATTTCAATTTTCATTAATAGAACAATTCTAAATTTTATGGCAAATTTTATACTGGTAATAATCTCTCTAGCATTAACATGGAAATGATCTTAAGTAGATAAATTTGTAAGATTATTTCAACTCAATTCTTCCTTGGTGGAAATGATTACTGGATCTTCCACAGTGCTGTGTATGAGACTAACTTTTGAACAACATTTCTTGTGATATAAAACAATAAACGTAGGTGAATTCACTAATAACCACAGATTGTCTTATCAGTTTAAAGAATATATGGTGGAAATTTCAATTTTCTAATAGATTCATTAAGTGTAAATATATTATCCTAAACTTTTGCACAAATGCCCACAAATATTTATTTTAAACTCGAACAATTATCGATAAAAATGTCATGTTGTTATATAGAGAATTTACAGCATTACAATATTATTCTATATAATAATAATTACAAAACCTCTATAGCGCCAATATCCTAAAAAGAATTGAGCTCAGTGGCGCACCTAGTACAGGGGTTGGCCAAACTCATAGTCCGGGTACAATTGAAAGTTCATCAACAATGATCAGATGGAAAGAAAACTGTTACTTATGCTTAATTTTCTATTGTATTTAAACAATAGTGTATATAAACACTAGATATTATCTCATTATCACTCATATTTTACCAAACAATTTTAGCTTTTTATGAACTAATAATATAATAATACAGTTACAGTAAATCTGGATTCATCACCAAGAAAAAATACAAATTAACTAAAACAAATGTTTATTCCACAGGCTTGTTTTGGTGGTCACTAGACAAGTCAAAGACAGCATTTGTAAGTAGTAGCATGGTTAGTCAAGCTAATATCCCAGCTATGACACTATAGTAGGAGGAGTTTTTCATCTAGCCAGGCAACTAGCAAGTTTTTCTCTGCTGAATATGCCATCTATTGTAAATTCTAAATTTGTTTAGAATTAGTCCTTGTGGTGAAGCAGTAAATTACAGACGATATTCATCTCCCTCATTTGAGGTAGCCAATAAAATAACTGCCATTTTGGCCATTCTGTATATGTGTGTGTGAATATTAATTACCATTACAACATTGTACAATGATCCAGTAACATCATTAACAACTGTACAACTATTTGTTCAGTGTACATATGTATGGTCCTGATGGAGTGTCCACCCTAACTAGTCTGTACAAGTTATTTATGGGTGTTTCTTCTTCTACACGTGATGAAACCTCTTATGTATATCAATGCTTTTATAAATATGACCCCATAACATCTTTTACAACCAACCATTCATTGTCAATGTTTATCCATAAGTAATTTACCCTAATCATTTGCAGCTTTGTTTTCTTTGTTAGGAACATTATTGACTTTTTATGGGGTTAAATTTACAGACTAAAACTCCACATTTCAGCTATTTCTTGGTTTCCTCACTAATCAGAACCATTGTTACTTGACAATGGTACATCACTGACTTCATCAATTTTCTTGCTAGATCATGGATCAGCTTTGGATTATGCTCCTCAATTAAAGTGATAATCTTAATTGATAGTTTCCAAAATGATCTTAAGAAAACTCCAGAAAAGTGGACCTAACTAATTAATTAACCAAGGAATTTAATTCAGAAAAGTTTACGATGTGATAAGTGAGTGATAAGCGAGTCTTCACGCCAGTGAAATATCACTCGGAGGCAACTCCCCAGGGTAATAAGACTATAGGCTGAAACATCATCTAGATACAGCTAATGCTGAAATATGAACCCTAAAATAGTGCTATAAGTGTAAGTGTTCTTAACTGATGACCTGGGATATTGTTCAACTCCCCACAGTTAACTTTCCAATCCTGATGCTTTGTAAAGTGAACTATTATCAGGAAGTTTATAAAGATAAAATGATTTAAGTTATTTATTTCTCATAAACGTTAAAACCTGTACTTCATTATTAATTTGTTTTATGTTATTTTTGTTAAATGGTGGCAGGTCTAATCATTCTAAGGGGGTGTATGTGTATATATATATATATATATATATATTATGATAAGAACTGTCTACATCTAGCACAATACAAAATGAACATGTGCTTGCTATATCAGGTGATGAATTTTGACACTTCTCAGTTACTCAAATAAAGTTCACATGTAATCAGTGTCTATAGATTTACTGTCAACAGAAAATATTAATATGGTATCATGCAGAATAAACTACGAGAAAGCCATCTATATTACAGACTAGTGAATTAATGAAACAAAGATACAATTTTAAGACAGACAGCATAGATAACACAAATATAATTTTCTTATACAGACGATGATGATGATTGATATCTTAGGGCCACCTTTGTCCACAGGGTAGGCTAAACGGGCTGAGCAACCAGGTGAAATCATAGATGAAACACCCTTTAGACTGTCTAATTAAGACATGACAATTTCAAGATTTGAACTCAGGTGGTAGTGATCTGTGATCAACCACACTGCCAGTTAGACTACGGGAGGTGCCCCTTTCCTTATACAGGATAAAACTTATGAAGCTATACAGATGGTCTTCAAATTGGCTAGGCCAGGAAAAGCTGATCTTAAAATCATTGGATACTATAGGAATCACAAAGAATATACCGTTAAAGACTTCACCATTTCTAAATTAGTTTAGAAAAGAATGTCCCTTTTCGTAGCTCAGTCAAAAGAATCAGACTAAACTGCCTAGGAATTGACAGAAAACTATTGTTTGAGAATCATGATAAAAGTGATTTCTCTCAAATAATGTTTCAGCCATTTACAGAATAAAACAGTTTCAAAAATACTAACCTTCAGTTCTGCCACTGCAACACCCCCACGTACATAGTTCATTGGCTGCACTGAGCTCCATGTATCAGATGATGGGTCATATCTTTCCACTGTATTAAAGCATGCTCTATCATCCAAGCCACCAATAGCATATATCGGTCCACCTAAATATGCCAATGCTATTCCACGTCTTGTACAAGGAAAGGGCAAAACAAAATCAGACTCATTCATTCCATGGTTAAAGGTGATAAATGTGGAAAATATTAATGTACTAGGATGGTGTCCATCATGCGTGATTATCTATTTACCTGAGGGTTGTCATGGGTGCTATTGGTTTCCACTTGTTATTTGAAGGATCAAATACTTCGCCACTGTTAAGATGTTCTTTCCCATCATGACCTCCAACTGCATAGAGTTTACCTGATAAAAATAGGGGTATATAAATACTGTCACTCACTCGGTCACTCATGCACGCACTCATTCACACATTCAGTCAACACACACATCTTTTGTGTAACTTGTTTTTTAATCAATACCAAAGATATCTATCTGTTAGTCTTCCCATATGAAGATCATTTGAGAGTTTCTTGGGATCTTTCAATACATTTGATCTTGTATGACTAATAATTCTGGAATTGTTAAATGTCATCAAAAATTTTCATTTAATATGACATTCACTACTGTTGGTAAAATGACATCATTTAAATAAAACTGATCTAACAGCATATGTCATCTTGTAACTATTAGTATTAGCTATTGTATTATATTGTGAACTTATGTCATTTCAAATAACAAAAATTTGAAGTGATATATAAATTCTATGTTAATTTATGCATTATTTCTAAGATACATAATTATATTTGTAAATGTAAGGATCCATTCTTAATCTATATATATAATATTTGCCACCAACCATTGAAGTAGATGATAATCCCCCCCCTTTAGTTGATTAAATATTGTATAATTTAACAATACCAGTTCCATTTGTAGGTCGTGGGATTGTTGTTTATGCTTAATTCAGTGTAAACACATGATTATTATAAATATCATCCTCGAAAATCATTGACATTATTTCATCATATATAAAACATAATGTTATATGCTATTGATGTTAGTTGTTACACAGACAAGGTTTTATAATAAAATACTGTGGAAAAATATATACATACCATAGGATAGGAAGTAGAAATTGAAATACATTGTGAAAGGACTTTCCCATGAGTGGCATTATGTTTGGTGATGTTCATGAAAATACAAGTCATTATGATATTTAGGTGCTTAGCAAAAAAAATGTTAGCTAATAGTTTAGTGGCGGATCCAAATGTAGGTTATACAATCCAACTATGAATAGGTAGTCTCACAATCCAAGGATACTTAATACGATAACTGAACTTCTGACACAGACAAAGTCCAACACAAAAGACTATTTACTACTGGACAAAGCTTGGATAATCCAATTTATCTTGGCCATTCTTTTTCATGAGATTTCCCCCCACATTGACATAAGTATTAAAAAGCAATTGTTATTCAACATAATCCACTTGTTAATGTAAGTGTTTTGACAACAGCAAACTGGTTAATCCTAGATGAAATGAAACCAAATCAACGTTTAGTTAAACAGATCACCCACAGCTCAAATATAACATGATATCAGCTTTAACTGTGACAGTGACTACAGGGCTGATCCATCATTCAGTAATTAGAGTGCCATCAATCATGTTTCGCTAATTATCCTTCATGAATACAAGCAGAAACATTTCTCATGTTTATATTTTCACTTAACAAAACATTTCTATCTATCAGACATCCAACTATAACTTATAGTATAAGTGAGATTAAATTACACAACCAATTAGTTGTCTAATTTACAAAAGAATCCGGTGATGTATTTAGAACCCGGTTGGTTAGCCTCACCACCACTTAAGAGTATTATGAATGTGACACTTCGTTGCTGTGTACTAAACAATACGGCTCTATCAAATAGTGTGCTCAATAGTGATTATTTGTGAGTGCCAAAACAATAAAAATATCCTGATCAACTCATGGTCACCAATTTCAAATATCACTGTAGTTGTTGTTGGTGGGTGTTTAAATGTAAGACATGTTATATTATCAGCAGTGTCGATATAATGAAGCAACTGCTTGTAAGCTTTGTCACTTATTAAGGTTTGAGTGCAACATATGGTAGGAAGATCAGGTGTTGTGTTAGGCCAAGTCTCTCTCTCTCTCTCTCTCTCTGTGTGTGTGTGCAACTGACTGAATCAGTGTGAGTTCTTTATTTACCCTTAGAACTGGTCATATCTGGGACATATGATTAAGGGAAGAAGTTTGCAGGGCAGTGTTTGTGCATGTGTGTGTGTGTGTGCGCATGCATGCATACACTACAAATACACAATAAAGATCAGAGAGAACAAATGGATTTTGAATCCTACCCCCTACGGCAACAACTCCCACATGACGCCTCCTTGTGGACATATCTGTAACTTGGAACCAACGATTCTGGCGGAGATCATAACATTCTATGGTTCTAAATGGATCACCACATGCTCCTCGGCCACCCACACAAAACAGTACACCTGTAGCATAAACAAAGAACACATTATACAGTAAATATGGGAATACAGAAGTTTATCAATTGCCATAAAGTTTGACAACTTGCCACGTTTCTGTTACACTGGTTAATTATGTAACAAACTATAATAACCCAAATTAAAGCATGCCACGCCAAGGAAGCATATCCAAGCATTAAAATTACATCCTTGTTGTGCCTTTGCTCTATACACATTTATCACATTAGATTATGCCAAATGATATAATTGTGAACATTAATCAAGAATGAAGAAGTTCCATCATCGGGCACTTTTTAGGGAAACACCAAGTATGAGTCAGACGCAAAACCGCAACCTGCAACGTTGATGTTTAATGCTCTAACCGTTATGCTATTGAAGCGCCGCCTGTGAGAAGATTAATGTTCTTCCATAATATTTATATGTTGACTGTTGTCATAGTGGGCAAGTTCCAGTGAGCTCCTGTATATAAGTAAGTTTTTGTATTGCAAACTGTTCAGTTGATCTGTGCATAATGAAAAACTAACGATCCTGAAGTATGACCCGGCACCCCTCTAATTAATCTTGACCGACAATCGAATTAACCATCAGTTAAACGGAGGTTCAAAGAGAACACAGCTGGCAGCATTCCACACTGAAAACTATATTTCTCACACCATTGAGATTCCCTGTGAGTGTGTGGTTGGAACAGTTCTGTTGCTATGCCAACAAAACCAAACTTCAGTGTATTCACCACAGGTTCTCCGCCGTTTAAAACAAAAATACTGGAGAATTTCAAATGGATTTTTTTAAACAAACAAACAAAAACAAAGAATGTGTGATTACAACAGTCCTAAGCAGAACAAATGGGAATCAGAAAATTTTGCAATCGGTTTTGCCAGTTTGTTAACACAGAAAATGTATGGTGTATAGACAGACCTGACACACATCAACAAGGTTAAGTGTGTACAAGATTGAAAATTGGTGAGGAACAAAGTGAATTCTGATGGAAGAGAGGCAGTACTCCTCTTGAAACATGTGGCTTAAATGGATCCGATGGATGCCATTTAGGTGTTCTCACATTTTAAGAATTTAGTAATTACAAAAAAATGCGAAGGAAACAATTTTCATCCAAGCTTCCCACAATGACCATCAATCCGGCTCTGTGATGTGTAAATGAAGTTGAAAGCATGTTTCCTTTGACGATAACAATTAATGTCAATTGTTGACAGACTTAACCATTAACACAATTGTCTACAGACCTCTAGCACCTGGGTTAACCCCCCTCCCCTCCCACTGAGCTATGTGTGAAGGGTGTTTCATCTTTCACTTTCTCAGCGATAAGCCATTCACTCAGTAATATTTTACTCATATAAAATGTTACTAATTCCTCCACTTTGCATGTCTACTTCATGTGATGATTATGCAAGTCCCCACGATTCTTTAAACACATACGGTACTAATATGCACACTTAAGCTATAAGTTGCTTCTATTTTTGCAACAAATCAAATTTGCATGATCATGAATGTCATTCAGAAAACAGATGCCAATACTAATACAGCATTTCCCACTAACAGTAACAGCAATGACAACAGAACATCTGCCTGAGAAGTGAGAGTGAACAATGTGATGACAACTGATCCCAAAACTGACAGACAATAAACAGATACTCGTCTCCTGTTTTATGATAAACATGAATATAGTTCATGATAAATTATAGCGAGACTGTAAAAAAGGTGAAAACTGATCTGTGAGGATTTGTCAAGAAATCTATTTTAGCCTTTAGGTAATAATATATAATCTGATAGACAAGAAAAGGATAATTCAACAAACCTCCATACATTCACAGGTCATGGAAATGTATGTGTGTTCTTGCCTGTGTGTGTTCATGTGTGTGTGTGTGTGTGTGTGTGTGTATGCGTCAGTTGGATGGCCATGGGAATCCATCTTCATCATACACAATGGCCTCAGAAATAGCTTGCCAAACACCTATTCATGATTTATTCAATAACAAACCAATACATCTGGAGCTAGCTATAAACAGTCACTACATGATGTCAGTATCTGACACACTTATCATAATATATTATTCCATTTTAATGAATAACAGCTCAGCTGGTTCCGTGATGTAACTGTACACATCACTGGTTGTTCGCAACAATTTTTTTATCATGATTATTTATTTCTGTCACGGATATATCTCCATGCTACGTTACAATAATAAATATATAGAACATTATTTAATAAAAAAATCCAAACATGAGACCACCTGGTGTAACTTGTAGCACACAAACTGACTGTATTTGTAAAAAGGTAGATTTTGTTCAAACATTTAAAACTGTTTGTTAAAACATATAAGGTATTTAGTCAGCTGAATAAGCTTGTATAAGACATTAGCTAAATAAGCAGAATCAGCTGAATAAGCATGTGGGGGGGGGGGAACACGCGCGTGAGCAATGTTACTGTGTGCTAAAACACCTCCTGACACAAAAGAATCAAGAATTGTGAATACGTACATTGTTACAATCTCCTACTCCTAGTGATTCATCGGGGTATTTAATGAGAGTGATAGGACTGTCAAGCTCCGAGGCGTGTGAAGCTTCTCCAGCAATTTGTGCGTAATGATGGACATTAACTCTACACTTATTTGTTTTAGGTGATATAGCAGCGAGGATGATTCACAGACCAGGGCCAACATTCTAACACTTGTGACCTTTGCATAGTTATGGTTTGGTTTTGATAGTTCTAGCAAACGATAAAAAGAAACATTATCTTTTATGTTGACTCTCGCCGTCTTATGTCTGTTATAGCATACTCCTTATATTGTAAGGTCTGTTAAATCACAGACCTTACCATCCCATAATAACTAAATGGTCCCCGTGTGCATGTATATTTCATGTAGACTATACTAGACAGGCATTGGTAAAAACATTGGAAATATACATAATGGAAAAACACGACCTTTATGATGAAATAAACATGGGATTCTTTACTGTGGGCATAAGACTCATTAAGAGAGACAACCATCTTAGTGGAATTATTACTTATATTGCAAGGACATATCTACCCCACTGATGTACAACTTAGTAAAGATTTCCACAGCCCAGTAGAGTTATGAATCAACTAGTTTGTGCGCATAAAAGTAACAGCTACCCAGAAACACTTTCATTTATTACAATAATTATTTGCTGAATGCATTTAAGCTGACAGCAACTGTATAAATCTGTCCATCTCTAGATGACCTGGTATACTTCTATCTTTACTAGCTGTGCTGTTTGATAAACACATACTGATGCTATGTCCTTAAGCGTTGTGTGTGAAATTATGATAAAACCTGTCAATCACTTATGTTTACGAAATACGTAAGACAACATTATCCACACAAAAAAAACCATGTCAATCACTTATGTTTACAAAATAGGTATGATAAGATAAAGTGCAAAGTAACAGAATGATCTGAGTAGTAACACTAAGTGGTAAGAAAAGAACAAAGTGGCAATATGAATGAAGTACAATAAAGTCTACATACCCGCACAACTCTTCCTCGGAAGAATCTTATCGGATAATTTGAAATCTGGAACAACATTAGCCAATGAGAGCTGATAATCTTTGGCCTTGTCAAGTAGGTCTCGGCACTGCAGATCATTTCTAATCATTGCTTCATTGCTGACAGTCTCCAGAAGATAGGTGGGTGGTAAGAGAGCCAGCTTGACTTGACCGAGCAATTTGACTAGGTGCTGTTTCCGTTCTTCAGGATTGTGCTTGACCCACTTCATCACTGCCTCATATACCTGGATTTCACTGTTAACATTCAGATCCAAAGAAGCGACCAGATCGAGGAGGTGTCTGTGTGACATGGTGCTAAACTCTTCGCTGTCAACTACCCACATAAAGTTTTCACGGGTGAACTGGTCAGCCTTGGATATCAGCTCGATGCGTCCATGTTGTTCAGCAAAGTTTCTGATCCCGATGCAGTTCGTCGGGTGGAGGTGTGTCTTCATGAACTCGCAGCAAGCCGATGCAACAGTCTCCACCTGGAGAATGGATGATGCATAAAGCAGACCTTGCACATTGTCTGTCGTGAGTACCATTCGGGCAGTATAGGCAAACTTAATCAGCTGCATCAGTGCCGTCTCATCGATGTCCTGGATATGGATCGAACTCTGATGTGCTTCTGCCATCTCTGATGTGAACATCGTTTTGAAATAAGTGCTGGTGCAGGCCAGCACCACCCTGTGACACCGGATGGCCTTGCTGCCACAGACTATCTCCACGTCGCATAGCACACCTTTCTGGAAGAACTCGTACAGGCATCGAAACGAATCTCTGTACATTGACCTCGCTTCAAAAGAGTAAGTGGTGCTCACCTCTTGGGCCATGATTACCGAGCTGGTTGGCCGGTGCGGTGCATAGGAGAGTGTCTGTAGCGCATCCAATTCTTTGGCGTTTCTATCCGTCACTGAATGGACGCTACGAGACGCCACCGTCGATTGTTGATGATGTCCGAGCTCAGGTGGCTGATGATACAGGGAGCGCCTGCCTGCTGCTGATGTCGGCGTCTGTCTGAGGGATGAATCCTTCCTCTCAGACATATTACGGACCCGTCATACACATAGCGTGACCTGTCAGCCAGAAGACCGCCGCTCCCACGTCAGCTGAGCGAGCTTATCAACACCATTTCGTATTGACAGTACTCGGCCAAAACACGACAACAACAGCCCAGCCTCGCCCGTCGTCGGCCTAATAATGACATCAGCCGACACGGATACTTCTCTAGGCGTCCGCTATAATCAGATGATATCGATTATTCCACCAGAAACCGCTTAGATGCGAATCGGCCAAACATTTCTCGTTTGGGAATTCTCACCGGCGCCGATCAGCTAAGAGCGGATAGATAGTCCCACATCTATCACAGCCAGCTAGCTAGCCAGTCTCTTAGGCTATAGTGGCGGCATCAAATATCGCGCTGGCTTGTAGATGGCTCGATACCTAACATTATACAGGCTCTGTACATCGTGGGGTGTGAGCTATGTCTAGACTGGCAGGTCTCCTCCAGCTGGAACGGTTAACCAACCAGGGTCCCTCGTATGTGACTGGTTCAGTACTCCGAAGTCACAGCACTATTAGTATTACTACCTGACGCCGACTGCTCCAAGACACTGAAACAAACGTCAATGGAATATCAGTAAATCGAATAACCAACACGAAAAACATAACCACTGCTCGATGACATCATATTAGACAAAGAAATCACGCATTTATAATACGTAAACAAAGCAGACAGACGGTGAGCTGATTGTTGCATGATTATTACTAATAATCTAACACAAGCAGACAGATTGTACCCATTGCCAGCACGTAATATTTAACCTGATACCAAACCACCTATCAGAGGCTTGACATTCATGCTAGCCAGATATTTTTTTTAATTTATGCGGCCAAAAATAACACAGGTCATATTGCATAACACATGAACGGCGACGACGTGATCTTTGTTTAGGTGGAGTGAAGACAGAGGGCGACCGAGAAGGGGATCTTTAAGTAATTGATTAAAATATGGCTCTATCTCTGTCTTTTATCTGTTTATTTGTGCGTGTGTGTGGGGGGGGGGTATTACATTGGATGTGAAACGAAATAAAATACCAGGACGCAATTTTTTTTGACGAAATAGGCTTAAACATATCAAAATGGTGTATTATTATAAACATAATTTAAAATCTAAATGACTATGGATGGAAATACCCCCCTTAGGAAACCAAATATGATTTCGCTTTATTTAGGATCAATCTTACAAACTAATGGAATTAGTTTTTGTTTAGATTTAATCTATTTGACACAGTTTCACAGACAATTTCAATTATTAATTTGACCTTAAAAATACTCGCGTAGTGGAGTTGCTAAGCCTCGGTGCTGGGCACACATGCCCAAGTCGCGTCTCCCTAGGGAAACATCTCACAAACATAGTCATGAACCGGATTCTAACTCACAACATAGAGGTCCGCAATGTAGTACTATGAACGCTGTACCACCAGAACTTAAAATGCTAAACAATTTGATATCCAATCATAAATGAACCCTGTCGCTTATGACCTGTCAGCTGAATATTCAGGGTTCTAACGAGGTTTAAGGTGGCAGATCAAGTCAGTGCCTGCCCTTCATAAACATGTAATGTCACGCAACAAATACAACTAACAAGGTGCACAGGTAACAATTTAAACCACTACAATCGTGGATTTCAATTTCTGGCTGAAAGTCTGCAACTGAGTATTTTCATTGGACTCGAATTATTAATATTTGTTTACACATTTTCCAATTAAATAATTTATACCAGTAATAATATATGCAACCATTCCATTATGACAAGTGCCTTGATACAGACTTTTTAATTACATGATACTTTTAGCTCCTAATCCGGAACAGTCCTATTACTTATCACCATAAAAAGAAAAAAACTGTCTGGAACAAGACATATTTCCTGTCACCTTCTTTAGTCTGGTACTAAATCTATAGAAAGCAGAAGGATAAATGATAAGTACAAAAGGTCACAAACCTGGTATAATTCATAAAGGGCTTAATTGGTCCAGAACATGTTCCAGAAAAGTATAATAGTATGGCCCTAGTGGAGCCCCCCCCCCCCCCAGTCGCATTACATTTCATACCCAGTAGGAGTTTCTAATTTAATATATAATGTAGAAAAAGCCTGGCTGATTATTTGTTTTCTTCAGGAACATGTTTTCTATAACATGGCTATCCTAGTTCAAATAGATGTCTGTTCAGATATTTTAGCATATCACACACACACAGGAATTGCTTATTAATTTGCACATTTTATTATATACCAGCCATGGTGTACTAGCATTAGGATGATCTGATTCTGCACAAGACAGCTTTATTTTTTCATTGATGATAAAAATGGGTTCAAAGCTGTTCTTAAATATAAGACCAAATGAAGATTTCTTTCTCAAAACAATTGTTTGAATATATTTATAAACTGTACTGGAGTTACATTGCTTGTTAACTCAAACATTTCTAGATGATTATGTATGATAATATATTACTGAAAACATACAGTTGGCACACATTGGTGAGCCAGAGGTATCAGAATATATATAGCCAGATAATGTTTTGCTAATACATCACGTTAACTCCCATCTAACTGGAAACTACAGCGTCTATAACCTGAAACCTCTGGTGCTAAGAAAAGTTTATTAAACGTCAATATCTGACTTTGTTATGTACAATTTTCACACACACACACACACATCAGATGTGAGCACATACACATATATAGTCGATCACGGGACAATCCAGTAACATACTGGATAGCGTACTGAGGTGCAAACATCCAGATTAGGGTTAATATCTCCTTGTCACCCGTGTCTGTATAATGTTTTCATGAAGGTCACCTCCCCATGCCATATTTCCCAGATGTGACTAACATTTAACCTAAACAAAAAACACACTCCTATCACACAGGCCACACACAAGCTCTCTCTCATTTACCCAGCATATAACATATAACACACACACAGTCGCAAGATCCTGGTCCAGCATTTCCACATAAAACCGATAAAGCCGAGCTAACACGTATGTATACAAACAAATAATCAAATGACAACCACCACAATGTACAGTGCACACAACTAGCAGTTGGTATACCAGTGAGAGTCATCAATGGTTAGAAAATTATTTATTTCATCAATAATTGGTTATCTACAGCTTATTGTTACAGTACTATAACTGAGTTTTATTTCTAAATACTACAGGATAAAACAATTTCTAGTAATAACTTCAGAAAGAAGCGTGTGCGATAACAGAAATCAAATAATAACAATGTATTATAACTATAAGCATACTTGTTGGTGATGTTCTAAATTAACCTTCTTCATGCATTTTTTTCATTCTAAGCCTTGAATCTCTCTCTCTCTCTCTCTCACAGAGAGAGAGAGAGAGAGAGAGAGACTACGTTTATTTTCAACCACTTGATATTGAATTCTTCAAACGATGCACGTCCATTATGAGTGCCAGTTGCAAGAAATGTAATTCATATCAAGATAATTAGGCATTTGTTAATACAATATTTTCAGTGTAAACGTATTAAAAACAAGATTTTACCAATTATATATCCATAAAGATTTAACTCCAGTGGTGAAAACACCACATAAATATGTTCAATCGTCATCGGTGTTACAGATTTCACTGAAATAAAAAAGCAAACGGGATACAAAAAATCTAATTACTTTTTGTCTTAGGCTCAGAGTTATTCCTTGGATTTGGGCTACATGTGTCAATTGGCCCATTAGGTCTATATTTCATGGGACTTTTCGAGATACCATGGGACATTTGATCAACCAAAATGAAATGATTTGCAAATTCTGGATCGCATATTGTATTACAAATAAACATTTCCAATGAATTAATTGTCTATTTGTGTGGTTGCTTAGCAAAAGAAAATCGGACCGAAAAAGTAAAATTTTGATGCGTCCTTGGGCCCATGACATGTTTTTTAGTTGGGTCATATAGAGTATGACCGCGCCATTGATGCAGGGCACGGTCCTATGGATAACTCTGTAGGCTAATTAAATATTACTAATGATCACAGAAAAAACTATTCTCAAGAATACTTGGTATTAACAGTTCTGTAAAATTTGTTACTACAATCATTTCAGTGACTGTCCCTGGTCACAATACTATAACCTGTCTAAATAGATCAACTGAGATTTATCCTTAATAATAGTCTATCCAATTTTCACATCACTACTTATTTAGACTACTCAGGGCATTAATCATTATTGACATGATGAAAGGCATTGCTAATATAAAAAACTAATACAAATAAATTTACTCAGAAGGAAAAATTACTATAAACAGTAAATATTATATTTCAAGGAGTTCTATTTTATTCTTCTGCAAGTTCATTCTTTCAATCACCGATGGACTTCTTCTAATTAACACGTAAAATACCTATACATTATTGTGAATTTCAATTATCTGATTTGTTCAACAAGGCTAGATTCTACTTGAATTATTTAGCCTTGAGCAACATACAGAAGCTATCAGTTATCACCACAAGTAATGGCATCTGTCTTGTATCTGAATGTAGGAAGTGATGCGAAGTTTATGCTGCAGCTAGAAAATTTGTTATTGTTGAAAATTCTGCATTTAATAGCTTTTGTGAATAAACATATTATTTTGTTATTATTGTCAAATGTAACTTTCACTTCTCCATGTGATACTACTATGTTATTACGAGGATTTTATATCAAAATCTTTCAATACTCTATTTAACACTGCATTTCATGATTTACTTGTGCTTCTAGTACTCATGACTCCAATCCAAATAAAAATGTTCTTTACACGTTAGCTCTCCATTTTGTATCTCTCAAACTAAACTTTTCAAACCTTCTAATAATTCCTATTTTATATCCTGGGTTGGAACCACGTTCCTGATAACCCCCTAAACTCTATTGACTATCCATGGTTGTGTAAGTTAGGGTGCCTCCATGGTCTAACGGTAGGACGTTGGATCAAAGATCACTACCACCAGTGTTCGAATCTCAGCGTGGGTATATCTGAAGGATGTTTCATCTTTGACTTCGCTTCATTACCTTTGGAGGTCGCTCGGCCCATTTAGCCTACCATGTGTACAAAAGTGGCCATAAAACACCAATCATCATCATGTAAATTCATATTTATCCATGAAACACAGATGATATGCATCCCAGTCTTTAGATCAGAATGCCATGATAGTTTTGGTAGAACTATTTCTCTTCAAAACAAGAAAATATACTGGGAATATTCATTTCTCACAACTGGCCTTCTTCTTTTGGTTCTCCATGGCCAAAATAAAAATGTAAATTTATTCCAAAAGTTTGGATAACGCTGATTTATAGCAAATTGATCCATCAAGAAATATTTCACAATAAAACTTAATTATCTTCCCTTCATCACTAAATTGCAAAATAAATTCTTGACAAAAACATTAATTAAATATGTGGAAAAGTGACCTAATCATCCAAAGTGGATTTCAAATGCCACTGAATCTGATCAACTAGAGAGCCAAACATTGGTCATGTGTTCCAGGTTTTAGTGCAGTGATCAGTATTGAGAAGAATTGAAGGCAAAGATAAAAACATCAGTTCATCATAAATTTGTTTGGTCCAGTAATGGACCAAATAGTTTGGAGTATGAAATACCAGTAAGCTCACAGTCTTTACCAGCCATTAGGACTCTTATATTTTGAATCATACCAGTCCAGAAAGATTTCTGGCAGCACAGATCTGAGAAAAAAAATATGATATGTTTAAACAAAACAAGGCTAATCTCACTGAACAGGGCACTGTTTATAGTGCATTTTTATCCTAACTTCCAGGATGAGGGTTCAAATCCCAATCTTACCGCAGATCTCTGGGCTTTCTCATCAAACCATCTCATTTTTCCTCCCTGCGAAAGCTATCATTATTTATTATCATTAAACATCATCACATATGAATCCTCACCTAAATCATCCCCCCCTGCTAGTGATCCTGGGTTACAGTAATACTGGAGGATCCAGGAACTTACTATTACATAAGAAAATAGCTAAAGTAGGATTAAACTGTCCCATCTTGATATTTACTGTTGTCAGATCTACAAGTTTCAACAACAGTTCAATGTTTATAAATAGAACTAACACTATGTCTATCATAAGATGTCACAAAATAGCCAGCTTTGGCTAAAAGATGAATAGTAAGTTATATCCGTATTATCTGAATCATCTATTAGTATTAAGATCAATCCCTACCATTTTTCTTCTGCTCCATAACTAACCAAAAACCCCATAAAAGGGTTGGGTTTTTACAGTAATTTTGTTTTACATTACATTGTAAACAACTGTTAATAACCATAAAATACTGTAAAACCACCAAAAATGTCAAAAACGTAATTCATATAACTGAATTATACTAGTCCTAGTCATTAAACACATTTATGTGATAGTGTCTTTACTCAGGAATTTCAAACACATTTCACATACATTAATTTTTATTAACACACTACTCAATATTTGACACATATGCAATTTGTACATGAAGTGATGAACACTGGGAATATAGCAAAATATTGTCATTTATCATTGTATAATACACAACATGAATAATGTCCATCCAAACAGTGAACAGTTTAATTCAACTCTGCCTTTGAGAATCCTATAGTAGAATACCAACTTAAAAGTTTTGCTGTTGCCTAGATGATTGAGCACTTTAGTATGAATATTTCCAAAATTGTAAAAAAAGTTCCCATATGGAATTTTGTGGCCTTCCAAATGATATCAAAATAATAATCACAATATTATTTCAAATATTTCCACAATATAAGCTAACATGCAGGTATGATCAATGTGATCATGAGAAAGTGTAACATGGCTTCAAAGTTCAAATTAAATTCAGGCTGCCTTTATGTACTCAATGGAAATGAAGTCACATTTTCACACCATATGTCACCTAGGAAATGAAGTCACATCTTAACAACATCACAATACATGCATATGACCAAAACGTCAACCTTGAATATTACCATGGCCAAAATGTCCGGGGGTGCATGGCCATGGCCGAAACATTCGTGGCCAAAACGTCAGTCTAACCAGAATTTCAGGGTGACATAAAAGCCTTAAAAAGGAAATCACCAAAAACTGAATGTTCCAAATTAATATTGTCATAATACTCCCTAATCATTAAACAGAGAATCAAAGCATTCTGTATTATAACTTTTCACATACAAAAGAATTACAATAAATAGATACTAACAAAACTTCAAATTAACAATTACAAATTATTATGGACTTAATGAAGTAGACTACAATTATAACAACATAATGAATCAGACATGGGGTCAATTCCATTTTCTGACAATTCTATTTAATCAATTCCAATTCTGGAACTGCTCATCAGTTCCAATTCCAGAACTGAATGCATAACTTCAAATACTCTGACCGCCATATTGAATGTGAACTGGAAGTAACACAATCGGGTATAAACAAATGCATGTGAACATCTGTTTACAATGGGATCAAGGTACAGAGCCAAGTTTCTCGGTTCATAAAGTGAACAGATTGTCCTAATCTTTATTAAATATGGTAGACGAATGAAAGACAAGTAGTTGTAGATTCAAAACATACTAATTGAAAGCAGGTTTGCTTTACGTTAAACCCCAGGTGTTAAACTCCATTGGCACTGCTCTTTTGCTGTGAGGATCTGCTTTAATTGTTCATGTCTTGTGGGGGGGGGGGGTCAATCTCTCTTCTCTGTATGGTGATAATTGAAGATGATGATGATAATTATAGAACTTCTGAAAAATGAATTATCTAATATTCTGGTGGTGGTCATACAAAACTTATCTTTTCTTTCTGACAAACATGCCTTCTGTTCAGTGTTCAGTAATAATAACAATTACGATATTCTGTTGCACTAATATCCTCGAAATTAATCGAGCTCAATGGCACACCTAGTACAGGGGTTGGGCAAACTCATAGTCTAGGTATGATGTTATGTGGATAGATAATATGTTGCAGTTATGGTAGTTACAGATTAACCAAATGGAAATAAAAATATTTTAACTTCATAGGGACTACTTTGGAACAGCTCCATGTGACTGTAAAAACCTTCTGATCTCTCGTCATTTCCATGCGAGGCTAAAGTAAAGACCCTGATGGTATAAAACTAGGGATAGCTCATATAAATAGAATAGGGTTTGATGGATCCCTAAGGAAAACTGACAGAATTTGTGGTAAGCATTTTTATAAATAGTAAGTCAAAATCCCAAAACCCCTACCCTACAGTACACTTATGCCATGTCCAAGCTAAGGTCCCAAAGGGTAAACCAGAAATGTTTAGGCAAAACAAAAAACCCAAAGAAGATGTTTCCAGTTAATAAACAAAATCAAGACAATGATACTGAAAGCACTCACAAAAACTTATTTTGTGAAATGCCAGAAGATATTTCTGCTAGTACATCATCTATAATTGAGAATAATCATGACTGCTGCACCAAAAAACTTACATGTTCCTGAAAGCAAAATTGTTGGGTGTATCCAAAAATTGCAAAAACTAGATGAACTGATTACTATAATTTCAAGACTTCAAAGCAATCTAGGAAATAAGGCCACATGTGCTAATATAATGAAAAGTCCTAGTGTTCTACATTGGTCTTGAAAACAAATCTGTATTTGGCTTGCTTCTTTATTATGTTAAACCAAAAGTAGAAAAAATGTCATATTGGTAACTAAGAAGTCTGGAACACAGGCTCAATTTATGACCACATAAATAATGTCTATAATGATAACATGTACTATAATAATCCTTGACATTTTGGTAAACTACCAATCACCACTGGTCTGCTGATCCTTGGTGTTTAACAAGTCATCTTATCTACTGACAAAAATACTTAAAGTCTTGGCACTTACACATATGTCGCATCTGAACAGTCTGTTTTTATCAATTACCAAGGAAAGGTCATGAACCAGTTAACTTTTATAAGCTGTGGCTTTGTAAGCTCACTATTTTGCTATTTGTTTTTCTTTCCATTCAGCCATTCCTGATTCAGCTTTCAATTCATAATTAAGAAATTTATATAAATGTACACAAGTAAAAATGACAAACGGTGGTCGATAAATTGCTGCGAACAGCAAAATATCAGATTGAACCCGTACAGTGAAGCTGAGATTCCATATGCGTGGCATGTGTGATGCCATTTGTACGAGTCCAGATAAAACATTTCAGTATATTTTATCGAAGATTTTCATGCCAAGAAAATGGCTAATTATTGTAGTCCAAACTCCAGCTTTGTACAACTGATCCATAGCATCATCCAAAAGTTCATGTCATGCTAAGCAATCACAATAACTATTCTGATATGTTCCATCAGTAACAACATCATGGTAGTATATGATGTGAGTCAGTTGAATACACACCCTTCGAGTACAGTGGGAATGGATGAAGCAAACATAATATTTATGATGAAATCACAGCTATTAACTGTGGAAATGCAGAAAGCAAAGAAAATGCTGTAAATCTGGTCAAGGAGCTACAATTCAAATTGGGAGAAATTCCAACAATACTTTAGGTTTACCAGAGAACAGTTTGCTCAGGTGATATATTACATGGAGGAAGATTGTTGTCTTTCATTGTGAAAATCCGCCAAATTGTACAGGAAACACTCATCCCTGGCATTATAATCTGCATCCCCCTTCTGATCTTGTACTAAGTTGCTGCATGATTCGCTACATACATGGAGCATTTCAGTTTACCTGATATACAGCCATCTCCTGGGTCGTAAACTCTCAGTCTTTCCAATTTATTAAGGTAGAAAAGTTATGTCTGGTACTGGCGATCTTTGTATTTATGATTTGTTTTTAATGAAAATGCTTTAAAGTTGTTGTGGTTTGTGCATTTCACCAATTTGGCGATGGGTCCAATTTTTTCATTCGCCATTTGGAAATCAGTTTCGGCTATGGTGCAACTGGCAATCAACAGCACTAGAGCGTACCCACTGGAGTGTCTTCAAGCTAATATGCCTAAGTACTTCAAATTGAAACATCCCAGATGCTATGGGATACTTGACTGCACGGAAATATATATTGAGAGGCCACATAATTTATATTTGCAGACACAAAAATGGTCTGATTAGGAAGTTCAAATCTGATGTTTTGAAAACCAAGATTATACCAAAAACTTCTGGATCCACATTAAGCATGCAATTGCAAGCATAAAAGGGTTTAAACTTTAAATTCAGTAAAGGGGTACTACCCATATCACTGTTGTCATTGGTTGAAATCTTAAAATTAGTTAGTGATCCACTTCATGACAAATATCAAAACCATAGTCTATTGTCATGTCTGTAGCCTATCAAAATATTAAATGATCACCATTATCATAAGAAATGTGTAAAATAACATGTGGATCATTTTGGATAAACTGTCATACTGATATTAGCCTAATAATTAGGGATTAAAAGACATTTTCACCATTTCTATTCTAAATAGTATGGTTTGAAAGACTATAAAATATACTCACATGTCTATATTATTTAGCTGATTGCAGTAGATAAAATAGACACCATAATTTAGTAAACAATGGATGGATTAACAGTAGCTTGCAGAGGGGGAAACACATGGTTTTGTTTAGATCTATACCTCTTAGTTTGAGCACGACTTCCCCTGGATAAAATAATGGCGGATGGAATTTACAAGCCTACAACTACAAGGTGGAGTATTGAGCTTGTCTGACCAGTTATGGAAAAGGAGTAGATCTAGATACTTGAAGATGAAAAAAATTAAATGTGAACACACTATTTGGGGTAAAGTCTTAACAACAAAAACTAGTATTGTTTATTTTTTATTAGATTCTAGTCTAGTCCGTAAATTATTTTATAGACATGTCACATGATGATGATGATGATGATCAATTCTTATTCTAGATCTAATTCCAAATTCATCAATTTCAATTCAAATTTCTAAACAAAACTAATTTCAAATTCCGGAATCGACCTTTAATTTCAAACCCAGAATTGAATTGATCCAATGTGCTGGCCGAATAAGAACGTCATATTTCTGTTGTGGTGTTGACACTGCAGCTGCCAGGGCCCACTGTCACTGTCATGAATGAGACTAGATCGGGGTGACAGCATTGAGGTACTCCATTAATTCTTAAATCACATTTCAGATAGCTATTGAAATATAACACACATAATATACCAGCTGCTTCAGTAAATCATCTATTTTTTCTATCGGTCCCAAAACAAATATACAGTCAACCGAAACACAGACGACACGAAACACATCTCACCTAAACAATCTTCTTGTTCCGAATTAATTATTAACATTCGGTAGATGTCAGTACTGTTCGCCAATCATGTGACTAAGGGACCGATTATCTAGATGCCTTATATGTCGTTGTTTAAAAAATATTTTCAGATAAAGGCTAAACAAATTTGATATAGGGACATATAAACAAGTTCCCGTATGGGCATACAAGAATACTATGAATCAAATATTAATTTCATTCAAATATATAGATTGTAAATCGTAAATTGGGGTCTACTTACAAGATGATGAACGTCTATCTAATGTTATAGTTATGAAAATCGCGTAGTTTAATCAGAGAGCTTAAATATATGTTTTCCCTTTTTTCAAGTTGGTTAAAGAATTTGATTTGATATGCATTTAAGTTATGAAGAGAAATATACCAATTAAAGCACATGTCATGGAAAGCTCCCTTCGTTAACATGGCGCCTAATGGCACTGGTTCATTCTGCGCCGCTTTTGGCTGCAGTAACAGGAAAAGTATACACAAATAAAGACATTCCCAAAAGAAAATGAAAGCTAGGTTAAATATTTGATATGATCTGGCTTTTTTTAAATAAAGGATATTTAAAAAATAAGCATAACAATTTGAAGTAGACAGAAAAAATCCCTGTTATACAGATTTTACACTTTTTCCAATCTATGAACTAAATAAAAAATATTTGGCCGATTTTACGGATTTTTATAAAATATTTGATATGTGTAAACATGCTAAACTTAATATATCAGCAAACTGCGTCATTTGATCTGTATAACGCAACAAATATGCGCATATGGTATATTAGACGGAATTAAGTGGTTATATGGACAGATCATATATTATAATATTTTGGAGCCAGATCTTTTGTGACGTCACTAATTACTGCGATGTTATTCTCTCGATACGAAATTATATATATATATATATATATATATATATATATATATATATATAATATGAACGCATGGATTGATGATCAAGTTTACCAAGTTCGTGCAGTGACCGATGATCCAAACAGCCTCATTGTATAATCTACGACCAGGAAGGAAGAGAGAATAAGTTATAAACCCAAATGGGAATCGTTAAAACGTACTTAAAACGCATGTTAATTATTGATAGTACTAGATCTAGAGTATTAAACCAAAGACTATTTATAACCAGACGTGTTACTTTGCGTTTTAACATGGGGCGCCATTTTGAATTCAAGGAGCGCCAAGGCCCTTCTAGACGTCTGATCCACCCAGTTTTAAGTAAATTTAAACTAACATGAGATATGAATTTCGTGTACCAGTACTCTTTTTCTGTGTTATAAGTGGATTTTTTTCACAGGCAATATTTTTTCTATGACATTTTCATGACATTTCTTGATTTTGTCAAATTCAATGACATTTCCAGGACATGGAAAATGAATTTGTTATTTTCCAGGATTTCCAGATTTTCCACGACGTTTGGGAACCTGTTCCAAGTCTTCCGATAAAGCGGAAGATCTTCCGCTTTTCCTGTTTTTCTAGAAAACCTTCCGTTTTCCTGTTTTATTTTGAAAATCTTCCGCTTATTACCACCGTCAAAAATTAAATTAAAATTTAAGTTTATACGCCATCCGTGTGAGTACGCTATACGTATAAGAGCCCTAAATAGGATGGATTAACTATGGTAGTACCATTTGAGTGCACGTTGTTTTTCAACGAATGAGATTTGAGTATAACATTTTCACTGCATATTTTTACCAGGCCGTTTTGCATGTCTATGAAGAAGTAATTTTGCTGAGAATAATGTAGAACTACACACTTTTTTTTGAAAATTCTTTTCTGTGTGAAGAAGAATATAGATTTTGTATTTTAGTATTAAAATATTGGAAGGCCTGAAACTGGACATCCAGCCAACCAATGTCATATTCACCGCCGTTTAAAGGACATAGGAAAAAGTTTCCCAAATTTGTCCAAATGTCAGTGCTATTTATTAAAATCAATTTAGTCAGATATATCATAAATTTTTTTCCCTAGAAATAAAGTTACAGTGGTTTTAAAACTCCTTTGCTAGCATCTCGCACCCCACATCTTTAATCGAGAATCTTCTGAAAACTTCGGAATGTGACGTCATATTTGACAACCATAGACGCCAAACACTCACCGTGGTCTTATTTAACCTGTGTTACGTGTTCTATATTGTCTTTGTTAAACGTAAAAGATGGTGTATTGTGCCGCATATATTTGTGCAGATAGGTCTGCCAGTGAATAGAGTATGCATTCATTCCCCCTAACAAGACTCGTTTGCGCGATTGGATGTGAAACATGTACAGAGTGCAGTGGAAGCCAACTTCCCACAGCAAGCTCTACAGGTTATACTTTGAGGAACGGATGTTCGTTATTTCGCCGTCTACCACACGATCAGTTTGATATGACATGAATAGTGTCAGGCTCGCATAAGATACCATTCCAACCATATTCGACAAACTGGGTGATGCCCAAACGAATTGGCAGCTTGATGGAGAAACTGAATAGAAAACGGGTATATATGAGCGATAATAGGATAATCTTGGGAGCAAACTATTGGAGTGCACCAGTGTACGCATTCTTGAATAAGTAAAATTTAAAATTTACTTAGGCCTACTCAAATTAAGCTTCTTATGGCTGTGTATTGTAGACACTACTAAACTATTAAAATAATAAGTGTTCCACCGAGGTCGGCACATTCCTGTATAGGCCACATATCAAATGGGAGAGCCCCATGCATCCACCGGACTCCCGTGTACCGACAAATATCGCTTTATTTTAAATGACTTTATGTGATAGGAAGAGGGAAATATTCGCATTCAGGCCCCATATGCTGATTTATCAATACACGCCAATCCAACTCTTGTTGTGGACCGGGTGTCGGCAGCTGCTCTAGATGCACATCTGCACTTGCTCACAATTAATACTGTCTGTGACATTTTTCGGGAGTGGTTCAAAGTTATAGGGCTTGATATCCCTGAGAATGTCAGAACTTTCGTCGGAATCTGACATTTTGTCTGTCAGCTGATCAAGACGCTTGTAAACAAAGATGTGGCACTACGTGATGTTTGTCAAACATGACGTCACGCGATAATCCCTAGCGAGTGTAGTACACACTAGCAATGGCTCGTGAAAGTTCGAAAATTAAGGACTTAGGGAACACTTTAATGGAAATATGATAGCTGGTGGTTAGAATTGTTTGGTAGTGCATCTGATAGGAAATAAAATAATTGTTTGCGCGCGCGCGCGTGTGTGTGTTCAACCATGGTACCTATGGCCACCGAAGAACTTCGGATTTACTCGAGATAATTTGCTCTATCAAATTTCACAATGTGCCGTTTATGCTGCGATTGAAAAGAAACTTGTTCTTAATCTATCTTAATTCCATGTCATATTTGTTTATTTGAATGTTCGATGTACTTACGTAAAAAGCAACGTATGTAAAGTACCTCTGACTCAGGAATAGGAATGCTATAACGAATCTCAAACACAGTCATTCGTTCTCTATTACCTACCGACGTAATATCTTAGGCGTAGAATCAATCAATATTAAATAGTCCTGAAGTCCGTGATATTTATAAATGTGGATCATTGTTCAAATGTTGGACTCTGGAATGAAGCAAGCTTAGCGCATACGACGTCAAAGTATCAGTCTGATATAGATATATCGTTTTTCCAGACAATGTAGAAGAAATATATGTCCTACTAATTATGTCGATCCGATCCTGATGTCTCTCTACCAGACACCGACAAGTGAAACGCGATACAAAATCGTAAAACGCAAGTAAAAGTGTCTAGACTACCTGTCACTTAATCGGCATCGTTAATTAACCTTCCGCAGACACCTTGACCTATATTTGCCTAATTAACAGTGTTTAGAAGCTGATGAGAGGCTTCTAGTATCAGTGACTCTTCGAAATTATTGATTCACCAAGAATATATATAACTAATACTTGGCTAATGTTATAGTAGCTTCCTAACTGCTACCTTTGGGGGGGGGGTCCATTTAGCCTAAAATGTGCACAAAGGAGACTCTCAATCAGCAACCAATTAATTCACATTTTCTAACTATACCGAAACGTTGTCATTTAATCATAAAATATTATGGTTAATGTTTCATCCAGAATTGCTGTGAAACAAGCTATTAATACAAAGAACTTATGAATTTGTATAAATATGACGAACAACGAACAAAATTATTTAAGGAAGGACGAAAGGAAATAAATTAAGAAGGCCACCAGTTGACTATATGGAAAGATGTAATTTTACTGTGAAGTGGGGACTCACCATTCGAAGTTGAAACTCGATCTCTTTGACATCTAGAAACCGAAACAGAAAAATAATATACCCATAAACTTGATCACGTGACGCGGGTTTGTTTATCATTTTTCAGTTAAAATTATTTAAGAAGAATTTATTGTATCCTTTAAATATCTAAATGTCATGACATATACGACTCATGAAAGACGCATTCCATCACCAGGAAAACATTTAATTCATTTCACTCATACTATAACAATATAATTTGCCACGACTTAGACAAAATATGGAACCCATTACCAACGAGCAATGGAAGCACTCCATGAAAGCCATCACTTTGGCTGTACCCAATGCATACTAATTTTTTAACGTGTATGATTTTCTCTTCCGATTATTACAGGCATTTTTCACAATTAGCAACAAAAAAGCATATTTTATAGTAAAACTCCACCAAATTTACGAGTATTATTTGATGCCATTAATCTGCAGCTGCAGGATTTTTCAGCCAATTAGCGAGCGATATCTTTTCAGGACTTAGCTTACCGACTTCCGGTTATAGTTCCAGCATGTAAACAGACCGGATTCGTGTCTTTCATTACTGCGTATATTGTCATAATTATCCGATTATGACCTTATAACTAACTAATCAACCTTTTTGAACCAGTATATCCTGATCATGTCAGGATTCAGATATCTGGTTTATGTGACGATGAGTAGGTATATCTATTTGATCCTGAACCGATGATTACCATTTAAGGCCATACAGATGTTTCTCTTGTCACAAGGAACACTCACTCACTGAGATACGATAGAGCCCGGATAGCCAGGTGTTGGTTCAAATCTAACTCATGACCCGTTTGTGGGATGTTTCTGTAGGGAACTACCACTTGACCATATGTCCCAGTTATATCCAACATCGAGGTTATACACATCACTCATTCATCCAGAGATTCGAAGTCCTAGTTAAACAAGCCATTGGCTTTAGCAAAGGGATCCTATATTGCAAACTAATAACTAAAGAGAAGCCGGATAAACAATTGAATATTTCCGCTTATTTCTGTAGAATTTAATATTTTTAACAATTCACAATATCAAACATTACAAGTAGAAGTACAATAGGTTTCTTGTTTTTCGCGGTCTTTTACATTTAGTTAGGCGAAACACTCGCTTTGTAAAGCTGCCAACTGTACACTGCGTTCTACTGCATAAGTAATGATGAAACTGTGATGAACACCTCTTGTTACGTGTACAAACAAGATCCAGATAATGAGATCTACAAACAATGTTCGGCACTAGCTCACCAGGAAAATAGGTGACATCTTATACATGTGTTTGGGCACATGTTTGGACAACAAATAGTGTGCCCGTGTGAAGTATGTATGTTACAGTAAGATTGTGAACCCAGGGATATCGGGTATTCCCTAAAACGTTCAGAGAATATGTTATTTCAGAAATTCCATGAACCTCTTGGGGATTTCATCAAATCTCTGGATTTATTAACTCACAGTAACACGCACGCACACACATACATACTTGTGCATACGTGAATGGGCGAGTGTCGTTTGTGTAGACCCAATATTTATAAATTCTTTTCACAGTTAATTTAAAAAAAAGAAACTTGATAAATAATATACTTAGTATATGCTTAAAAGGTATACAACGGTTACAACTTGTCCTGTTTATGTTCCTCTTCAAATGATTTGTTGTCAATCAAACAAAAGAGAAAACAAACATCTCAAGTACAATTAAGAGACACTATGTCTAATCAATTAACTAAAGATCAGTGACAGTTTAATTATGAGTTGTGCTCCAACAAGAATGTATTTGATCTGAGTAATCCACAGATTACAAAATGGTGTGTGTGAGTGTTTGTGTGTGTGTGTGTGTGTAATATAGTATACTTACGCTACGGTCAGAATTCATGCGAATACACAGACAAACAAATACACATTCCATTTCACTTACATAGAAGATGTTGATTTTGCTCGCTCGATATTTAAATTACGTCGTGATTGTATTTAATAATAAAATTACGAGTTGCAGTTATAACTGATTCCCGAGCTTTCATCAGGTCTTGTTATTGGTAAATAATATTACAACATTGGAGGTAATAGTATTTAAATGTTAAAAAATTCTGTTTTAGGGCCAATTTGGTACACAAGGTAGGCAAAAATACGCCTAGCCATCTCCAAACGTAATGAGGCGAAGTGAAAGATGAAACACCCTTCTGATATAGCCCGACCGGGCTTTGAATCCAGGTGCTATAGATATGTGGCCAACCGCGCTACCAGTGAGGTCATAGAGAATCGATGGTTCAAAGTTCCACGGGTACAATTTTATTGAAATAAATCATTTACGTGTCACAGATGTCTACTTATTGTTTATTCCAACTATATTTGATGACTACTCGGCCAACTTTCGGTTTATAATATAATTATCTCTAACAAAAGTAAAACACGAAAACTGACATGTAAAAGTATGTTTTAGGAGAAAAGAAAATGGCATTAGTTTTAAAGTTATGATCACACCATCTGCACAGGACAGGCTAAAGGAACCAAGCGACCCCCAACGGTAATAAGGTGGAGTGAAGATGAAACACCTTCCAGGTACAATTATGTCTCGGCTATAAATCCAAGTGCTAGAAGTGTATCTCAAATATCCGAGATATATGATTAAACTCTAGGGTCGTTTATGCCGGAAAACTTGTTACCAAAACAAATAGTAAACTAAAGTTTCTTTGCAGGAAAATGAAATATTTTAATTTATAAACGAAAAAAACGTTTGTTGTCTACCATCCACCTTGATTATACTTCTGGCCTTAGAAAACATCTTAAATTTCTAACTCATATTACAGCAAATGAGTTCAGAAAAGTAAATTTAATCCGAGTAGAAGTAAGAGTAAATTACTTAAAATTAAACCAAAATGTTAAAAATCATAAATAACCAGGCACCAAATCATCTTCAGACTTCCATGGTGAGGGACCAACATGGTCTTAACAACAGATTCAGTCAATATGCTATAATAGTCCTTCATGTAGAACACTCAAGAACTAATTCTGTTGTATGTATTGCTTCAAAACTATGGAATAGTGTTCCACCTATCCTCTAATCCACTCGGTCAAAATATGTACAGTAAATATGAAAATTGTTATTTTAATCCTTGCATCTTGTATTTTAACTTGTATATACTAATACAATACCGTTTGTGATAAAAACTCGGGTATATGTTATCTTCTGGTCATGTATCTTGTATCTTAACACGGAAACCTAGAAGAGAACACGTAACGTCATTATTGCTGACATAATACCGTCTGCCTGTGGAGAAGTGCCTTCAACACACTTTATAGTCTGTCAACAAGATACGTTTGTCAATTGGTTATTATCATGATCCATCATATATATCCTCCACATTAATATATAATGATTTGGGAGAAACAGCTAAGGAAAGCAAATATACATGAAAAACAAGTCTTTAGAAATAAGTTGACGGCTTATATTTGATTATATTGCATATTCTTAATATGTAATATTATTATAATATTCTGTCATTATTAATTTATTTAATCATCTATATTCTAATATTCTAATGTACTATTTGGCAAACATCATAACAATTATATCCTTTACATAAACGTATGATTTATCTGTTCATATTAAAATAATAATGAGAATGACACTATGATGTTTATTTTTTATGTACAATGTCTTTATGCGCACAAATAGGACGTTATATAAATGTACTGTATTATTACGATAATAATAATTGAGGTATTTCATTATCATTAATTTTGTAATGAATTAACTCTTTTTATATAATAATGATACTGAATGACTTAATATTTCTAGTAGATGTTTATTGTATATGAATGTTTTCTATCACGTAATTACGTAATTCATTTTTACTTTACATGTTTATTTTAACTTATTGATATCTCATTTAAATTCATATTATCTGTATATATTAATATTCATATCGTAAATCGGTATTGTGTGTTTTCTGTATGAACAGCGCAGGGCAGTGTTTCTAGCCGTGTACAGGAGTATAGACTGTATATCAAAGTTAATTTGCACAGATGACAGTGCGTTCTGTATCTTTATTTTAGCTGAAGTGAGTTTAACTGGAGTAGTAATACTAACAGTGCGCATCTCATCTACACCCCATCCGGGAAATATAGGATCCTGATTGAATAATATTCTTGATCCAGAGAACAGAAGAGAATTTGACTGTCAACAATAACATATCACAGACACAATATTTATCTTTGGATAAATATGATATAACACCGACTTGCGTCCTATCAACATCAATATCAAAATGGCTCAGATATTAACGCTCAAGAGAAATTATAATCCGCGTTAGTATAAAGATCGCCGATGTGACGTCAGAGCATTTCATTTGTCTCATTGCGGCCTTCGAATCTGGCTTCCGGTGCAGCCGTAATGGCGGCCCTCCAGTAATTTGGATTATTTGCCTATATCTATGATATCAGGTATATTTCGTGATTATTATTGTGGAATGTTTGGTGTACTGGTCTAAGCATTACATAGTTATAAAATATTTTCTGAGGGTGGACTGTCCCTTTAAGTGAGACCCCAACCGGTCATGTCTTATATATTAACGTAACTGGTACACATACATTAAAGAGGTCTTGATTGTTATATTAGCCACAAAACGTTGGGTTCCATTATGATTCACCAGAAAGGTCATAATCCATACAGAGAGTATTACGTCTATGTCAGTTCTTAAAAGACACGGGAAAATAAATTTCATATTTTGAAGGAAATATAACGCAGCAAACAATCATTTTATTCCCTATCAGATGCACTATCACACTGAAAACAGTTCTAACCACCAGCTATCATATTTCCATTACAATGTTATCTAAATCCTTAATTACCGAAACCTTTACGAACCATTGCTAGTGTGTACTACGCTCACCAGGGATTATCGTGTGACGTCATGTTTGACAAATATCACGTAGTGCCATAGCTTTGTTTACAAACGTCCTGACCAGTTGACAGGCAAAATGTCAGATTATGAGGAAATTATCAAGCCCTACAACTTTGAATAATCAATATTCAGTTATTATCTTATTTTGTGATATTATTTTGTTGTATTATATCTGTTGAAAACGAATATAAAGCAATAAATAATAAACATCCATCGATCATTGAAAACAGAGGTAGAACAACGCAACAAGATCATGACATAACATGATCATGACATGACATATTACGCAACGCCTCATCCCGGTTTTTGCCCTACGCAATAAAACATAGTTCCTACTTCGGTATGAGTATAAAATATGACAAATAAAAAAGTATAAAATACTGTACAATTACAGACGTATAAACCAGGTTCTCTGACTATGCCAATCCTTGTGCCAATGACATTTCAGCTTATAGCTGTTGTACACATCTGAACCCACAAGGTACATTATAATAATACTATAAGAGGATATAAGTCTACATTTGAGACATCTCTTCTATATATAGCACTAAAAAATTAAACACCCCACCAACAGGAAATGTCGCACTTGCGCTGCATCTCATAATAAAACACATTATAATTTTAAAGTCATTGTTATACGCAACATATGGAACGGCTAGGAGTCCCCTTATACTGAGCCAAAAGGATACATAAATAAATATTCCTGCAATTTGTGCTTCGCAAAAGCAGAGCATAAGTAGAATTTATGTATTAGCATATTACTACGCCAATACAGCATTCTTTCCTTAGATTGCCTATCCAGTTCGTGATTTAATTTATTAACTGTAATGTATTTAAAGTTACTCACATAACCCAAGCCATTCCTATGGCATCTACCAAAATATTGGTATGTTTACCATATTTGATTGTATCAAAGAGCATAAGCTTAGATTTACTCGTATTAAATAAATATGTTTACCAAATATTTAGCACAAATCAAGCAATGTCTGAAGACCCTTAGCAGAATGCGTAAACGTCAGTAATTCATATGTATACATGAGATGATTTATCAGTACATCACCAAATACAACAGCCGATTGGTGAAGAATTTAATCTAACACTAAGTTCATTCATATAAAAGCCAACGATTAAGGGGGAGACAGATCCTCCCTGTATAACACCATTAGAAACATTAAAACCAACAGATAAAGTGTTTTCCCATCTAACTTGGTCAAATTGATTACAGTACCAAAACGTAACTAAGCTCAGTAAATATAAAATACATTGGTTCACCAACAGATAATAATTTACTCGGTCAAAGGCTAGGGAGGCATCTAGAAATTACACAAGAGAACCATTGTTTATATAATACCTCATTATTTCCTTAAGAGTGAAAACATACATGTCAGTGTCATCTTTACGCTTGAATCCAAACTGATTGACACATGTTAATAGGCATATCTGTCAACCTCCGAGAAATGAAACAGTAGTTTAGGATGAATAAAACCGTAAAAGTGTCAACAAAACCAAAAGTTCTTAGAAAACAGGACCACGACCATTGGTGTCGACTATTATTTATTGGTTCTATATTTATCAATACATAATGTAACAATCAAGTATTCACATAAATCGCGACTGCGCTTGTTATGCAGACAGTACATCGGTCCAAACTTGACATTTTACTGGTGCTGCATGTTGTACTCATATGTGGCACGTTTTGCTAAAGCCACCCTCTCCTCTGATACATTAAACTCATTGTATGACCTGTCGTTGTTGAACTTGCACTGTAAAAGTGATGTGAGCCCGTCCCCATTGAGGCTCTGACGACACTCTGTATGCACATTCCGAATAACGGTGCAAGTAGGGCCCCGCATGGGTTGGGTTAACCCAACCGTACTTGTGGGTCGGATTGGGCTGGTTGAAATGTTTTCTTTGGGTCATGGGTTGTGTTTGGGTTTAAGTCTTGTGGGTTGGGTTGGGTTCGGGTTGTTGTCTTGTGTGATGGGTTGGTTATTGGTTGCTTGTAAAAATATGGGTTTTATTTATTTTTATTCCGAAAAGTATGCTCATTCGCCTCCGGTTATTCAGCCACCGCCAATGTTTACGCCACACACTGACCGTGAAATGTTCATGGTAATCTGTACATTGATTGACAAGCTGTCAAGGTCATTAGGTGGCGATCATGACGGTATTCATAATACGATCAGCGATAGATTAAATAAAGTGATAGTTGGGTTTAACAATTAGGGATTAAAAGCCACGTGTAATTAACCACACCAAATATCCTTTACCTTATCTTAATTGATAGGATTGATATGATGCCTAATCTCATTATTATTATTAGACGTGATAAGAATAATATTAATGTCAATAGTAATAGATACTGGATGGTGATCTGAACAAATACAATCAAATACAACTTTGAGGTTCGATACACATTCCATTTCTAAACGGGAAGCGGGTTTCAGAAATTAATGAATTCATATATCAATGGAGCTTCTGTATTATTGGCCAGTTTATTTGAAGTTGTTGAAAAGCTCAGCTGAAATGACTTTGTTTGAAGGATGTTTCATCTTTCACTTCGCTTGAGCGGTCTTAAATTAGCAACATTTTACAATTCATTAGTATTCAAGTAGTATTTCAGGTATTGAACTCATCGGGTTGTCGGTAGTATTACGTGAGTGTCAGCTAGTGCTTTTAATGAATTGGTAGCAGAGTAAATAAACTGCTTGATGATTGATCAAAAAGATTATATCTGCCATAATCCACTGTTCGTTAACGTGGTTGAGAACGGATCCTGGAACCAGTCAGAATGGCAGGTGTACAAGTCAAGAAGACATCCCTATGTCATTGTGGGATGTATAGGGGGTCCGTGAGCGATAATACCGTGATAATCCCGCCATTTTAACCTTAAACGTCAATGTTCCGGATCTGTTATAATCATGCCAAAAAGTAACTCCTGTGTACCGTATTGTCATGCTACTAGTAAGCAATATAAATATTTAAGTTGGCATGTGTTGGCCGCGGGATGAAATGCTGGGAAAGCGTTGTGTAGTTTAAATTCGAAATGACAATCTGCGAGTCAAATTTGTATAATTAGTGTCAGTGTAAGGATTGACTGAAACAGTGAAAGGCGCAAATAAAGTGTAATTTACCAATAGTATTATCCATCAAATCATAGGTAATAATATTGGTAAATAAAATGTAATTTACCATATTATTATATCCATAAACAATAAATTAAATTTACCAACATACTGGACTCTATTCTTTTTCTTTTCGTTAAATATAATTTTAGTGTGATTTACTATGAACACCACATTTTAACAGTCTTTGTTATGTGCAGTGAATATTATTGTACTATGGTTTACAATGTTGAATACCACACTTTACTATCATTTTATAAAGTAGCAATGACGGACGATTAGCATATAGTTATAATCTGATTTTCAGTTTTGGAATACAATTTTTCAACAGTGCCAGTTTTTTCGGTGTCGAAGCAGAGTTAAACGGTACACAGAAGTTAGTTTTTGGCATGATTTGAACAGATCCGGAGTATTGACGTTTAAGGTTAAAATGGCGGGATTATCACGGTATTATCGCCCAACGGACCCCCTATAAATCCCACAATGCAAAGCGCGGCTGGTTTGTTTTGGTTTTGACGTCATCATGCTTCAGGCTTATTAAAAATAAATTTACAATAGATGGAATATTCGGCGGAGAAAACCTTGTCAATTGCCTGGTTGGATGAAAAACTCCTACGATGGTGCCACGGCCGGGATTCGAACCTCCAACCTTCCGTACAGCATGGCCATGAGTAAGAAAGTCCTACGCTCTTACCCGCTAGGCCATAGAGGCGATACTACTTCATCATTTTCTAACTAAGGCTCACGACAAATAATAGAGCATTAATCATTATTTATTTCTGGATAAAACAGGTTGATCCCGATGTGTTGTTGTTTTGTGTTAAACATCAGAATATTTTCAACAATCAGTAGATGTCAGAACTTTAGAAAAAAATTCTTCTCGTTGATAGGAACCAGAATATGGTTGAAAGGATGTCGAACAAATTCGTTAATGTCAAAGGGGCACACCTTCATAATATAATTTTTATTATATTATACAAATAAATTGATGAACGATTAAAAATCCGTTTTAATATATATCGTTAATAATTCTGTAGCTTGGTTGTTTTTCATGATGTAAGTTAATAATATAAATCTATGTTGATTCGTATTTTGATGTTAATCAATCTGCATATGCCACCGCCCCCCCCCAGGAAGAAATTATTCTCTTGACTAGTTTTGAATTTCAACTGTTCCCTGCAATATAGTGATCTTTAAATAAGCATGGGTAATTAACAGGACATTCTTAACTACTGCCAGGAATTGAATGATAGCTTAAGAAATTATACACAGACCTGTGTGTCTTCTGCCAGTTTTATTATCGTTTAATAATTTTGTTGTAGTTTCTGTGCATTAATATCCTGTACTCTCAAAGCACTTGTTATCGCTTTGTAAATGTTCACGACATACAAACTTTATTGACATCCTAGATCCATATTTATAATTATGTTTCTCCCGCAGATCGGTCATGTTTATAATTTGCCACAATTGCAATGTGACTATAAATACTGGTTGTCGTTGACCACATGACGAAATACTTCGTACTATGGATTATGTTTGTGTTAATGAATCGAACCAATTTTTGGTTGTCTTCAGCCCGTAATCTTCAGATGACATCTGTCTATTTACTTTTATTACTAGATATATATTACATATTATCGTCCTTCTTGAAATAATATATATCTAACTTCAAGGTTTTAGGTAAACTCAACGATATCAATTGATTTGATCCTATAAATCAGCTGATAGTGATCCCAAAGCCAGTAGTCTACCTTAGTCTGACACTAATGTCACAGTCTGAGGTAAAACCGCTCTATAAGTTGAAGCGAGGCTCACATCTATCGAATAGCAAATATCTTCGTAACACCATTTTAATTGTTAAATAATATAGTTCTGTTCTGTTATGTTTTCCATCCTGGAGTCGTCCATGTATAGTCCGAGATAGTCGGAGCCGAAGTTAAACAAATCATTCCCGTGTATCCATTGTTAACCTGGCAAAATATGTGATAAGTTTCCAGTAAGTGTGAACTAACTTGCCTCATAATTAGTTACTTCCGTCCTAAATTAGACAGCATTCACTGAATATATTAAATATGACTTTACAATCAAAACAGTAATGTATCTAGTTAGGCCAAACTACAATTTTTTTTTAAATTTAAGTCGATAGTATATTTTTAAATGTTAGGACGTAATAAATGAATATAAACAATTTAGCGGCAAACGCATGCGTGTAAGTATCATCGTTCGTGTGTGTGTGTGTGTGTGTGTGTGTGTGTGTGTGTGCGTACGTGTGTGTACTTGCGTGCGTGAATATGTGAGTGTTTGCGTGAAAGAGTGCGAGGAAATATCTGTTTTATACATTTCCGTAAAAATATTTCTCAGTAGTCATAATCTTCAATATAATCACTGGTTTATCTAGCTAACTCGTCTCTCGTCTATTGTCCTTTTTTAACATAAATACTAAGCCGTCTTCGACTTAACTTTAAACAAAGATGTTTTGTATCATTTAATCATCCACTTTTACGGTTTATCTCATTTGGAGTGGATTTATTTTGTCATCACACTGTCGTTTAAGATAGACCAATCCGTGTCAGAAGTACATTATCCAAAATGGCGTCCATTTCGCAGGAAGCGTAGTATTGACTTTGAGCTTTTATTTCAACATGATTACTCCTTGTCTAGCCTTGGACAGATTAATGAGATTAGTCTATTCTAACAAAACTTTATCTTTAAAATGTCAGCATGTTGGTGCAAGATGCACCCCCCAAACCAAATAGATCACATAAATGACAACAGGAGAGTATTTTCTTCGAGATGTAGGACATATTATTAGTCACGATATTTAAGCAACGTCTCATATCACTATAGAAGTAGAGATTGTGTAGGTACCTGAAATTATCACTGGCGAAGCTCTTCTTCGTATCCGAGTTTATTTGCCTTAAGAGTTATCTTGATATATGATGCGTGGGTAGCTGAAAAGGCCACGCCCTTAACTACAGCATTAGCTATACGACGCCTCCTCGTGAAAGCTTTTGATGTGGGTGCGTGTGGGTGCGTGCGTGCGTGCGTGTGGGTGCGTGTTTGTGTTATTTTGTGCATTTCCTTCAAAACGTCTTGAAATGTGATTCTTGGAACAGATTACTTAATTAAGGTCGTACTATTGCCGATGTTTTGCGTTATCAGTAGCATAATGATTATCATCTACCAGGCTGATATATATGTATTGCTATTAAAATGACTGATGATTTATCAACCTGAAGAGCACACACAAACATATCGATCATGAAGGACATTGGACGTTATCAGGTATCCACACCTCAAGTCGCCTGATAACCGCCGCTCGTTGTTGTTATTATACACAAACGAGAGCTAGACCAGTTCCCAAACAGTGAGACAAAGAGCAATCACAGTGTCTCTATCCCTTAATGTAACACAGGTTTATTTCTGGTCAGCGAACTAGACAACAGGATGCCACTAAACATATTGTGCGGACCCGTTATAGGACTCGTAACACAGTCGACGGCTATCGTCTTGCTGGAGGTCGACGACGACGCTGATGTTACCATGGAACTTAAGATTTCGGGAAAGAGTCACTCCAGGAAGAAATCCCTTCGCGCCAAGACGCCGACGGTGTACGAATTCGACGGCCTCCAGGAGAACAAAACCTATCAGATATTGGTGCCGGAAGTTAGCAAGAAACACCTCGGCGAAGTGCGTACACTCCCGCTGGACATAAAGAAGATCAACGTAGCGGTGGTCAGCTGCGACTTGGCCAAGCTCCAGTCGAAGGTCGACATGTGGGAGAGGCTGTACTACGATGGCAGGCGGGATGACGTGCAAATATTGATGCACATCGGCGACAATGTGTACATAGATGAAGAAGTATCCTACGACATGACCAACCAAGAGCTTATCGAGGACGAGAGCCGGCTGCTGAACGCCAAGAAGGTCGACCAGAACATTCCTTACGTGAGGGCAAGAAGCGTACTGTCTGGACTCAGCCAGGATGATTGGGAGTCCAAGAGGCAAGAGATCTTGGAGATCTACAGAGACAAATACAGGAGAGTCTGGGGTCGGCCGTCCAAGGCCAGGTGTCTGGCTCACTTTTCCAATCTGATGATCCTCGATGATCACGACATCCGCGACGATTTCGGCTCTGAACCTCAGGACGGCGATCCGGATCACAAGGAGTACTTCCTCGGACACATCGCCCTGCAAGTCTACCACGAGTACCAACGACAACTGTGGGATCCGGACGTGATGTCGAAGAGGGAAGAATTGTACAACGAGTTCTACTGCATCACGCACGGTCCACTCGGCATCCTGATGCTTGACGCCCGGATGATTACGTCGTGTTACATGCCGAAGCGCGATCCCGGCGACGACACGTACTACGGTAAGGAACAGACTGCCGATTTCCGTCGACAATTCGCCGGCAACGGCGAGGTGAGACTCTGGCTGATAGCGGCATCGCTGCCGCTGATGTTCCTGAAGAGGAAGATCAACGAGTTGGCCGAGAGGACGAAGATCGCCGACGACATGGCAGGCTTTATCAACGTACATCACAAGTCGGACTTCGTGCCCATGTTGGACATGTTCAGGAAATGGAAGGAACGAAGAGGACCCGGCTCCGATATCATGATCCTGGCCGGCGATGTCCACATAGGAGGATTCACGGACATCTACCACAAAAGAGACAACAAGAAGAGTTTGGTATGCCGCCAGGTTACGACCAGCCCGATCTGCAACAAGCACTGGAAGTTTCACGAGTACAAGGCCATCCGGACGATGATGCGCTTCACCGAATCGTACGGCTCATACGGATACCATCATTACGACTGGGTCAACCAGTGTAACTTCGCCATCCTGAAGATAGACTTCTCCAATCCGTCGTTGCTCAAGTACAGCGTGGAACTTGTGTTCGAGAAGGGCTCCATGATGAAACACTCACACGAAAAGGACTGGGATAAACATACGGACTCTTGTTGTACTATGCTGTGATGGAGTTTATTGTTTTAGTATACGATTATCACTTTGTATCTCTTAACTATCCTATCCAGCTGTTTAATAATTATTTATAACTGAATGATACTTATAGTTAATATTTTGCTAAATAAATAAACAGCTGGGATGTTTTAATTCATTATTTTATAGTCGATTTTTCTCATCGCCCCCCTCAATACTGGATGAACATGTGAATATCAGTGTTTATACGACATGAAGAGGTACGTTATGGAAATAATATTAAGATTTACTATTGATCTTACTGTACTCTTGAACCTTATACCCCAATCTATCAGATAACGGTCATTATATTACTCTCTCTCGTGTGTGTGTGTGTGTGTGGGTGTGTGTGTGTGTGTGTGTGTGTGTTTGTGTGTGTGTGTGTGTGTGTTTGTGCGTGCGTTCGCCCGTGGGTATGTATGCATGCGCGTAGCTGACGACAATATTAGCAGGTAGTAGATCCATTAATAATAAATCTCGATAATGATAGTGATTGGAAATGATCTACCTTCATGTATAAAGTTGGTTAGGATACGTTATGATTAGTTCTAGTTTACTTAAGGACCGATCATTACGTCATCAACAGCAAATATTTAAACACGAAACAATTAGAAGCGAAAAAATAATAACTTGCCAGGAATTTAGTCGATGGTATTATTCGGAGCTGGGGGGGGGGGGGGGGGAATTCAAGGGATGAGACTGAAAATAACTCTCTGCAGCCTCAACACCGCTACCACAACTCGGATATCATCACCATCGCCACAATTATTATTATCATTATTGTCAATGTTGTTATGTCTTAGTTGAGATATTTTACATAAACCTTTTAATTGTAAAATATAACAATATGACATCTTAAGACAAGTGTTTTTCTTCTTTCGGCCTATAAATAACAGGAGCCATGTATTGAAATAAGCTATTTTCTGTAATTTGGTTTAGATAATTATTTCTTAACAAGTTACTCCTCAAAGAGGATAATAAAGCCTTTCATATATCAATTATACTTTATTATATATATATATATATATATATATATATATATATATATATATAACGCTGATGTCTCCCACTCACACACGCGCGCGCAGGCACACACATATCACTATATATATATTATATATATATATATATATATATATATATATATATATATATATTAATGCACACGCCGTAAAATACTCGATACATCTTACATAATGCCCGTATCATCGTTTGAGCCGTTCCTATAACTTGGCCTTCTGGAGTTTGTACTTGGTATACAAGGAAGACTATGTTTCCGGATCAGTCTCACTCTGATAGGCTCTAGATGTGTGTGTGTGTGTGTGTGTGTGTGTGTGTGTGTGTGTGTGTGTGTGTGTGTGTGTGTGTGTGTGTGTGTGTGTGTGTGTGTGTGTGTGTGTGTGTGCCTAAACATACTAGGGAACGATTCGCAGTATGATGGAGGGGCAGCCCCTTAGTCTGGCTCGGTGGACCAATGGAAGGCCAGAATCCGGCCTAGTTCAAACAGCATCCAGGAATAATCCCGCAGAACTCCCGACAATCGCCTGACTTCAGATGGCGCTGCGGTCAGCTAGGATCCAGAAATAGACCGGGCAAAGGAGACTGCCGGGAGTGGAATATATGAAGTGTCTGCCATTTTACATAGGTGAGTCGCGTTATCTCTCTTTCAACTTGCAGATCGATATTTAAACAATTAGTTGACTTTAGTTAGAACACAGGACTACAGAACAATCTCCAGAATGGTGGCATCAGGATCCTGGACGACACGTGCTAACGTAAAAACAAACGGAGATCATACGGTGCTGCTGTAGAGTTATTTATTCACCCCAAGTGATGACAATGTACTAGACTAGATTCCCAGACTCATCTGGATAGATAAGTTATCTAGCGATTGATTTCTCGTTTCTAGTCCGAGGTAACTAACTTTACGGGATCGTTCGGTATAGACTCTTTGGGGGAGGGGGGGAATCTGTCTGTATATTCATCCGTCTGTCTGTTCGTATGTCTGTCTGTCTGTCTATCCGTATAGACTATAGGCGAATATATATATATATATATATATATATATATATATGTTTGACTTTTACAATATATGTTTGAATGTCAGTCTGTATATCTAGCCGTCTGTCTGCTCGTCTATTTTAAGCCTGGCCTCAAGAATGATGTAGCTTTAAGTGACAATTAGTCAGTGTCTATACTCCATAGAGTTTAGGACCGTACTAGAATGTACGATAGTCTCGTATATTACGCACAAGCCTTTGATAGTACATACCACTTGACAGAGAATCCTAATCCAGAAATGAATACTGACACACCTGGACAGAACTTTTACTATTTCTTTAAAATCATATGATTGGTACAGATAGCCTACAACTAGGGTCTAGCCTCTAGGGGCCTCACGTATATAATAACTTGTAATATAAGTTTATATGTATGTCATGAATGAGGGCGAGCGAAGTGATAGCTATCGTTGTACGTAGTTCTTGAAGAGTAACATATATTCGATGATATTAATCAAAATTCATTTCTGTAAGAATCGATTTCAAAATAATATAATTAATTGCCAGCCGGCAAGGAACAAAACCCGACCGCCTGGTGGCGTCCTCAGCGGATGTTGTGTTTCTGTTAACTGCACGATGTCGGAGCCACCGCGAGTTATATCTGTTGATGGAACAAGCCAAATACTTCGGAAGGCATTTTTTCCCCGTTGGTATGGACTCTTGGATACAAACGTTGCCCAACCGGCCCAGGCCTCTTCCGCCCACAGCCCAAATACTTGGTCTGCTCACTTCGATGGCATAAGGAGCTCTGTAAGAAATAAATCTCGACAGGCTGTCGAACACTCATCAAATGTTCTCCTGGTGGCAGACGCCGCTCTAGCCTGCTGCTTGTACACGGAAATGCAGTACTCCGCTTCTGGTACTCGTGTACTACTGGCATGACCCGACCTCGGAAAACTATAGGCCAATAGGGGTGATGTTTTTCGTTTGCCGTTTTTTTTTCTCCATTTAGCTATTTTATGTTAAAACTCTCTCCTCTGTGTGCGTGTGAGTGTGTGTGAATCAGACCCAAATTAAGCATTGTTGGTGATCTGTGGTTAAAATTAGTTCATCCACCTTTTTTGGCATTAACGTATTGAGACTCTTATTCTATTCTATTTGTTTTCGCTATAAACATATTGTACAAGGGTAGTACGATAATACAAAGTATTTGTCCTTGACCATTCAGTAAACGTGTTATTACTCTGAATACTCAAATAATCCAGTCAAGCTTTGTTTTGAATAACTGGTCGTTTCGTAATTTCTGCTTCATTTCGATTATAGAATAAGTGAATGAGATCGTAATCTGACGTAAACAAGATACCTGTCAGCAGACGCTGTATTAAAATAGCGACTTTGTAGTGATTATCTCTACTCGTACTCGTGATGATTCATATTTGTACGGTTTGAGAAAATATGTTTGGATACTATGTCTTGAAATTCCAATTTTATGGAAAAGAGCGTATCATGGAAGTATCACAAACAACATCAACTACAACAACGTAACCCAAAATGAAGATAATAAACCCGTCGACTATATATATATATATATATATATATATATATATATATATATACATATATATATTGTCTTGAATACATTAATACCGAATGGAAACATTCTCATTTTGATCTACTCACTTCATGACCACAGCCGACATAAGCAAGATGCGCGATCCCAGTCTACAACAACAACAACATATGTCTACAATCACATCGAACCATGTGATCGAATTTTATCTTCATTACCTTGTGGGTGAGTGTCCAAGGCGCAATATAACGGGGTCGTGGCTTAAAACACATGTTATATAACAGTACATGCTAATGACAGGAGTCGGCAAAATAGAATGGGATCAACAGAATATAGAATACTACCGTTTTTTTATGTGTGTGTGAATTTCGACAGAGCATACATAGGTGCCTACTTCGCTAACTCACACGCCTTATAACTTAGTACCTAGATCATCATTGTCAGTACGAGGAAAGAATGTTCCTCATTTCGATTATCAGAGATGTGTATCAGGTGACGATGTATACACGCTTCCTCGGCAGTTGATTCTAGTGAATGAAACACGTCACAGTGCAATAAAAAAGTTACCTATACTTGATTGTTATTGGTGTACTTATTTCTAGAACTCAGTGGGGTCTGGTTCGTTTGGTAAATCTTTCATGTAAAAATAAGTTAAGTTTGGCTTCCTACAATTACAATAAAAGTATAACACATGCACGCACACACAGAGAGAGAGAGAGAGTGAGCGTGTGCGGTTTTCCAGAAATCACACTTATAAACCAGGATTCGGGTAGATTTCACTCTGTTCCATTCCACGTGTTTCCAATAACTCCTGTCTACGCTACATTCAAGCCACGGCTTGGCGCATCCCTTTATCGATTTATTGATCACGTATAATAACGATGTTGTCTACTTCTGTTAGCGATGGTAACTAGACATTTAAGTTAGCGGGATTATGTGAAGACGCGGAACAACATTCCCAATCGGATGTAAATGGTTCTCTCTCTCATAATCCGCCCTGACGTCCAGATTCCATCAAATATCCACAGAGTCGGCCTTCGCGTAATATTCACATAACTTTCAGCGGCTATTCAGTAATTACTTTTCAAGTACACCTGAGATTCCCTGGAATAATCTACAGTTAACCTCGGGCTCGACCGACCCCCCCCCCCCAATATCTTCCAGTACTACATTCTCTCAGCACCATAAAAATCTATCTGTTCTATCATTAGACTAACCTACTTCCAGTAAGCGTGTGTGTCGGGGGAGGGGGGGGGGGTTGAATTGTTTGTCTCAATTCACAGGTTGATAGCTATCGTTACTTAGCATGTTGTTGCTGGTAATTAATTAATATTTTTGCATACATTAAATAGCAGTTTATACGTGTTTGTTGTTATTTATAATTGATCTGTTTTTGTTGTTGTTTGGACGAGGTCCGTAGACCTTCTGGTGTCGCGTTTCGTAAGTCGTAGACAATTAGATACAATGTCTTCCAGTTCTTCATAAGTTACGAGGAAGTTTCTTCAACCCGCGGCCTGAATATTGTCTCTAATAACTATCACAATTAACAGTACTTCGGTGCTGTTTACTTTTCTACCACGTCATCGTTTGTTAAGACAGTATCATAACACACCCAGTAATATATCATCATTAATAATACGTCGTTAGAAGAAATTCTTACTCTCCGTTTCCGACGTTATCTACGATTGGTTGTTGGTTTTTTTAGATTATAAACTAGTTTATTATTTTGATAATTTCCGGTTGTCACTATTATCACAACATTATCTCTGATGTTTATTATGGTTTAGATTAACTCTTCCCCGATTATTGTGGTTTATGTGTTCGAAGGGTTTACTTGATAACCCTTTTTATCAATGCGTTCATATATTTATATGGTAATTAAATCGATGATTGTACAATCATTTTTTTAACTTTATCAATCTTTGATAGAGTTATTATCATTCAATCTTATACGACGGTGCATGTTTGTCAGCTAGGGATATGCTCCAAGTACTTTAACATTCGATTGTTGCGATGTTTTATACGATGGCTTGTCTGGATGAAGCATGCAATCCTACAGCCGCTCAACACCCAAGGGAGTGTAAAACACGCGTCCGAGCTACTCCAATGCCTTTCCTTTCCACATCACATTCCATCGACCGGCCGTGTATATTTTGTATCCGTGCATACTTAACAGTTAGTTATGTAATGTTTCCAGCGGCTTGAAACAACTTCCTCGCGCCAACACCGACACCCCCCACCTCCGCTGTGGGGGGGGGGATAATATTGAAAGATGGTGCTCGTGCCATCCCGAAGGTGGTCACTGCAAAAGTGTTTACGCCCTCAGTGGGTAACGGTGTCAACGATTTGCTACATTGTTAACAACATTCTGACCCGCCGGTCAAGGACGGGTAGCATTGACCTCTGTCCAGCGAGGGTCTCTTACCATCTAATGTTCCACGGATTAGATGCATTCTTGGCCAGATCATTCACATATTTCTCTTGTGTTTCTTTCCCGTTTCCAAGCTCCACGTTTTCTTCGCTGACCAACGATCACATTCAAATTACGACGAATGCCTTGCTAATTCCACATCCCCTTCCTTCCTATAAAAAAACCCAAACAATACTAAATGCCACTCTTAACACGCCGCATATGATTCCATTTTCCAGACAAGATGGCTAATTACAAAGCGAAAAAGGCTGGCATGGCTCTGCACAACCAGAAGAAATTAGAACAGGCAAGTACTTTGTTTCGGGATTGCGCGAGTATCTCGACGAACTTTGGCTATTGTTCTTTGGACGATACGGCGAATATAAACGTAAAACATCCGTACGTATCGCGGAACCTGTAATGCTACGTGCTAAGGAATGCTTCAATAAACCTGCCTCATTGACTATTCGCACAGAGCGGCTACCTGTCTATTCTGTTTTAATTTATGTTGTCAGTGGGAACCAACTGGAACTTGCGTAAAATGACATGGTAATTGATATAGACTATATTTAGATGAATGTATTCAGTTGCTTGACATAAGTGTTACGTCGGAGTTATCAATGACCTGTCATTGTATTGTTCTGGTTCCAGCGCTACGATGAACTGGATCGTTTGGGAATTCCACTACATATCATGGAATGGATGAACGCCACATTAGACGGAGAACATCCGAAATGTGTTAGTACCCATATACATATATATATATAGTGTGTGCGCGAATGTGTGTTGTCTTGAAGTGAATGTTAAAACGTTTATGACGACTTAATGTGAACTAGACTACATGCTGTAAACTTAACATTAATACGTGGACACAAAATGGAGCAATTTTTACGTTCTCAGAAGAGTGACCTTTCCTGTATTAACCCCCCGGCCTAATATAGTTTCTTTATTCTTCTCCCTCAAGTCTGGACCCTCCTGGAGGCGGCTACATTTCTACATGAGAGATGGTACGGCAATTTGCAAGTAAGAACAGACAAAATGTAGCTTGTATTTAGTAAAGTGATTGCGATAATAATGTATTAGTTTAAAGACTGGACACGTACATATACCCGAGCTAGAATAACATTTATAAAGACGTCCACATTCGGCATGAATAACATTGTGAAGCATCTTTGTGTTTATATTCATTCAAGGTTATTTTAAATAGATGATGCCGAAGACAACCTGCTGCTATAAGATTGTGACACATATTTGTGTTTATATTCATTCAAGTTTATTTTAATATATATGATGTTGAAGACTACCTGCTGCCATTTCTCTGATTTATGCTAAATACTGTTCAGTTATAAGAATTGTTATTGATATTCTGCAAATACAGCGCCACAACATATTTCCATTCAGTGGTAGACTTCTCTTCGTGGCTTATGCAATTTCAGTAGAGAAGTAGAAAATAGGGTAGATTAGGATTTTAAACTATTGGATAATAAAAGTTTTGAATCAACCCCTTTCTTAAGTGAACAGCAGCTACACGAAAACGGAAGAGTTTTATGGAAGTAGCATTGTGCAAATTTAATTAAAACAATATAAGTCAATAAGATGCTTCAAGAATTCGAATTAGTTTTAAAAAATCCCACCTCCCATCATATTTTACTATCAATAGCATTATCAAATTAGAAAGCATTTAAACCTATTTCAGTAGTCTAAAAGGATAGTGTTGTTTGCACCGAAATGCGTCATACTGTGATGGTTTGATTTATGGAATAATAATATAATAATAATAAGTGGTATAGTTGTGTGTATTTGTTTTACATTTAGTTGAAGATAATTTGGTATGTTTCCACAAAATACGCCATTTATCCAGACTTGTACCAGTTGACTGTCTTCCTTTGTCTACAAACAATTAACAAATAAGCTTATGATAACATATTATGATCTGTTTTAGTAAAAAGAATTTTACACTAATTTGTTATGCCAGAGATACTTGGTAACCGTGTTTTCTACATCGTTAAAGAATGGTGAACAAGGTCAGAGAAGCAGCCGGTATGTCTCCAGTTAAATATCAGAAGAATGCCACTACATCATTCGTGGCTCGGGAAAACATAGACGTATTTAATAAGGCAGCCGGAGAATTAGGCATAGACCATGAACTGCTCTTCCAAAATGGAGATTTGTATGATGGAAACAAAGGACCCTTCCTCAAAGTTGTTACGTGCCTCAATAAATTAGGACTTCTGGTGAGTTAACTCCAGTTTATATATTGTTTATGGATAATTTACATGCCTGGTTTCAAGGAAGATCCGAGTTAAAGGACCAAGGTATTGAAATTAATAAGCTGGCAACGAGAATTTATGATTCTATATTGATAAAAGATTGTTTACACTGATTTATAACATATTGCTATGCATACATTAGGTCAATACCACGAGAGCTCATGTATGTCACAATTATTTCTAAATACAATTTATTCTTAAGCAGTATTACTAAATAGTTTTCAAATTTACTGTAATGTATTACGATGGTAATAAATATACCGTAATTGTCAGATATTTAATATTAAATGTAACAAAACTATTAATAGTTATCAACAATAGCAATACATGTTCTGCAAAGATACAACATTAATAATATTTCTTGGGCATGGTTTCTCTAGTAAAAGCTATACTACCACTGATACACTTTCCTTGTTTTTGTATCTATGAACTAAACCCAAAGCATCATTGAGCTTTCTCTAACTTTGAGGGACTTTCTGGATACCATAGGGATGCTTATGGATTTATGTGGAGTGTTTCTGTGCTAGGTTGCCCACAACCCGCGGCAATAAACAACTAGATGCTGTACTAACAGGTGCTGCTCTCTGTGTGGGAGGCTTTCGCTATATGACTGTCTTCTGGAGATGTGCCGGCAAATTAAACTTAGTAGAAAGTGCACATTTTGACCACTTTATCAAAGCAATCCTCAAAATGGACTTAACAAATTTTAGTAAATTTGACTAAATTCTATTCTGTTTGTTGGCTTGAAACGCCGTCAATTTTGGTGCAGTTCAGGAGATCTGATCACATCTGGAAACCTGAAGCAATATTAATATTTTTTGTATTATAGCAGACACCGAACTGTTAGATGACATCGAATACTTTACAATAACAATAATTTATTGGTTCACTGAAAGAACTTTAGACCAAAGAAACCCAATATAATTTTCTTGAAATAAAATTAACAAATGGTATACACCAACTCCTAAAACAATTACACTAACATTAAATATACTCGTTATTCAAAAAATATTTCAAGAATTTGTATTTACATTCTATTGACTCTACATTATATATGACTAACATCAGTTAAAATCATATGAACCTTTATAATATTATGTTTGATTTTACCCTGATGCAACAAGTGTGGTATTAATATAATTACCAGTTGTTACTTGATATGTACATTAAAGAAGAAAAACGTTTGCTTAGAAAATAGCAGTATTTTCTAAAATTTAGTTTATTTGGCTGGCACACCAATATAATACATTATAATATTTATTCTAATTTCTTTAGACTTTAACATGCATCATTAATCGTGCAGCAGTGTGACAACTAGATTTATTAACTGTAATTTGAATTCAATTATATAAGCGTATCTACTGTACAATATGTTCATAAATGCTGTCTTTAAACAATACATTTTGATTACCCTTGCTTAGCTTACAGGTTACAGTGTTTCCCTCGCCCAAGTAAGATATTGCTCGTTTCCAATTCTACTGTGACTGTGAGGAAGACGCATGTTCATTGAATTAGATTAGCGCCATAAACTATCGGATCTAAGCAAGATCATAGTAAAAGGCCATCTAGATAGACCCTGTTTTGATACAATCCTACCATTATTCAATACCCAGTCAGCGCAGAACCAAATTGTTTAATTAAATTGTAAAATGCTCTAAATGACGTCTGAAAATACGAACACGTGGAAAGATATCCCATACACTAAACTTAGTTTGGCGGATCCTCGATATGAACACTCCTAAATACCAGAATCTGCTACTTTATACACACATCTACCTAAAACACATGAAAATGTATACGAACGTTCTCATATATAGGTCTCAAACAAAATGACGACTTTTACTTCAGGTAGGATCTATTGACGCCACAATAACAAATAGCGCATTAGCTATATATATATATATATATATATATATAAAGATTAATGAATTTTTAAAAATAATATTTCAGTGCTTCAAATCTATAACATAATTTGTAGACGCTCCTTTACTTCCAGTTTTTATGTTTGCAGCGTTAGTAACAAAATAAATCGAAACGATTTCATTTAATCTGAAATTACTGACTGCACTTGTTGTTTATAAAGTTAATTAATTAATATTGGTCAATGCCAGTCTCGTGAATCTGCTCTTTCCGGAGAATTCGTTTAGAATTGGATACATGTAATTGTACATACTATCATTATTATAAATTAAGATTATCATCAAAATCAAGAAAATACGAAGTAACTATAACCGCACTAACGTTGCTTATATGGTTCATGTATTAACGCTAGTACTTCCGGTGAAGGGGTTATGGTACCAACTGTGGACTTTGGGACGGCACACTGATGCTCTCATTTACCCGACGCAACTAGCGTTTTGTGGATAGCTAAGAGTGGGTCGACTATAAATAAGGGATAGAGATACTTTGGATTGGGAATACATAGAACCCTGATTTGTTAATTAACCATTTACTTTATTCTTCTCGTTATTATCTTTCATGTTTGTTAATCGCCCAAGTAAATTATAAAATACGTCCATCCATTCGCCTCGTGATGAGTGAATATTAACGTGTGTCTCTATATATTTTTGTTTGTAGGCCAACGAGAAAGGTGTCTCTCCGAAGTACGAAGAAGTTCAAGTGGAAGTATTGGATGGAGAGGCCTTTTCCAGCACGTAATTGAACTACACCCTTATCTATGAACCAATCACCTTCACGACAACCCGTACCTGTGGAGATCGACCACACAAGTCGCCAGTTATAAATTTTTACCTAGAAAGATGGAATGCCTGTTAGGGTTGTTCTATTGCCATCGGCGTGTATTCTGTACTAAAACGTCAACATTACTACTATAATGTCGAGAAAGGTAGTAAAATAAGCTGTAGATCTCTACACCCTGCTCTGTAGTGTACTCCTCGTCGTGGATGTTACAGTAGAATGTCTTCTGGTTGTTTGTTATTTTGTAGCATGGACACATCTACAGCTGGATAGATCTGAAATTTGGGTTATGATCGATTTGTTTGTTATAGTTGTCTCCGTGGAGGTGCTTCGTTGCGAGTTCGTTCCCGTTAGAATTATGTAGCGCGTTGTGTATTTGGTGTCACTTATTTATAAATGTCGGTATCTAGTATTTAGTAATTCGGCTTTAAATGTTACGTTCATTGTCAACAACTAATAACGACGTATTTACTGATAAAATGGTCACGTATGCGGCGAAATGTATTGTTATAAATACAATTCATAGGTCGCAATTCTTTTTTTACAGAAAACAAACCCTAATATAGGGAAATTATTTCTATCCTGTTCGTCTCCAGCGGTGAGTCTTGGCTGCGACGTATCTCCATATCCCTATTTTTTATTTATTCAGCCAACTTTATTGAAACGTGGCGTGTCTCGACGGATGTTATAACCCACAGAGCTTGGGTAATACGTTTTGTCAAATTCTATAAAATGTTGTAAATAATATGTACTACATTAACTAGTTACAGGCTGTCGGCTGAGATATTAGCATGGAAAGTAATTTTGTAGGAGATGTGTAGATTATTACATTACATATTTTATTTTCAGCATTTACGTCGATCAGCAATAATTTGGGGCTAAGAGTAAAACGTGTAACAATGCAGTGTGTAAAACGTTCAGTGCGTAATAAAAGTAAAATGGTTAGGCGTTAAAGTGTGCCTTTTCAGTGAGAGTTCTATCCAACACCAGGGCTATCTCAACAACATTATAATCCTCGCGGGGTCATAGCAGTGCACTGTGGCCTCTACTTACACAATCACCCACAGGAATAAAAAAATGTAAACGGTCGAGATCCGTACACATACTTGCACGTGAGGTTGCAGAGGTGACGGTGGCGTTACATCATATGCTAATAACAATATCCATTTGTAATATAGGAACACATGTTTATAGTTTAGTACAGCATAGTAGTTATTTATTGACAGCGAGTCACAACATACAGTGATTAGCGTGGGGCCCCTAGGCGTTAAGACGGCCCTGTCCAACACTAAACCTATGTGCACAATTCATCTTTAAACCATATATAAATTATTGTTAGGATCAACGACAAAACGATTTCCTCATTGTTCAGTGCTGCATCACACATAAGAATGCAATACTAATACTGTGACACACAGGGTCGGCATGCAGCCTCGTTCGATGTACACCTGAACCAAGGATATATCTGCATTTCTGAACAGTCCTACTAATCGTCAGCACGTTGTTCACACGTTGACCATTGTTCTCACGAGAATCAGATTTGAAAATGTGTGACAGACATGCAAGTTAATACTTATCTTGCCATTATATTACTATTTTCTACTTTTATTTCAAAATAGCTGTAAGAGTGCCAAGACATTTCCAGATCAAGGATAATATACCTATTGATATATTTGAGGTCTCGTTTTGAATATCTGACGCCACACAACACAAATTGGCCAAATAAGGTGATTAGCAATAACATGTGATCACTCTCCCAAAACCATCATCATACCTCGAACTACACGTGTCCATAAAGGCGGACATTTCCGTGGTTCGGAGGACGTACGTCGAACCTTAAAGGCATAGCGACCCCTACACTTATGCATGTAGGTCAATCACCTAGAACATAGGATGGATTGATCAGGCTTGTAAAGAATAGACTAAAGGAATGTCAATTCTATAAGGCATGCAGACAGTCACATTGTTACTTGAACAACACAATGAAAGTAGCACAAAGTTTCATTACAAAGTAATTACAGCATTAGGCCTGTACCGCAAACTTCTGAATCATGGGTTCCAAACCAACTCATATCATAATAGTGGTATTTTAAATAGCGCCTTATAATAATAATAATGTATATTTAATAAAGCGCCCGTACTAGCAGGAGCCATTCAAAGGCGCTGTACAAATAATATGTAATATAATAATACCCCAAATAATGTCTAAAAACCCTGTAATGATTTAAAAGATAATAATTATTTATCTGTGAAAGCGACCTTAAATAGGTGTGTTTTTAGAAGAGACTTAAAATTTCCAAGAGACGATGCATAAAGTGGGGGGCTGCAACACTAAACGCACAATCACCATATGACTTGAGCCGAGACACTGGCACCTGCAATAGTATCTGACTGGATGACCTGAGTTTTCGGGATGACTTTCTAATAGAAACCAGTTCACACAGGTATTCTGGCGCCATATCATTAATAGATTTATAAGTTATTAACAGAATCTTGAAATGGATACGCTGTCTAACAGGTAGCCACTGTAGTTTTTGAAGAATTGGGGTGATATGATCATATTTTCTAGTATTTGTTACAATGCGAGCTGCACTATTCTGAATTAGCTGAAGGCAATTAATGTTATAATCAGATATGCCATATAACAGAGAGTTACAATAGTCTATACGTGATGTAACAAAGGCATGGACTACAGTTACAAGTGATTATTGTGTCAAGAATGCTTTTAAACAGTGGATGTTCTTAAGATGGTAGTAGGCAGCTCGGCATACTGATGTGACATGTTCATGCATGTTAATACATTGGTCAAAAATAACCCCTAGATATTTTATGGACCCATTAGGGGTAATCGAAGATTCACCCATCCGTAATGCTGGTGTCTTTAGGGATTTAACACAATGTGGTGATGCCAAATATAAAATATTTGTTTTATTATCATTTAGTTTTAGATTTTGAGTCATCCATAGCCGAATATCGGCAATACAATGTTCTAAATTCTCCAAGGAAGAGGACAAATTTAACTCATTGTCAGGATCTAGTGATATATACAGCTATGTGTCATCAGCATACAAGTGCTATTTAACCCCATATTGCTGCGCAATTATCAACCAAGAGGACGGGTATACATTGTGAAAACCAGAGCACCAAGAACTGAACCCTGTGATACACCAGATAATTATTCAACTTGGATTGCTCTAAGGCTCTTTACATTTAGAACATAATTAAGACACATTTTCAGCTCATAGACTCCATATGTATTTGTGAAATGTGGAGTTGCTCTTTGGCCATATATTTCTAGCTATTTAACCATGATTACAATGACATTTTTATGTCCAAACTAATGAGTTTAATTGCCATGAAATCTGAACCCATCAGACAGCTAACTACAAAATTACTGTTTTATTTAAAAAAAATACATCATATTGTTATTACTTATTATGTAAGAAGTATATAACTGTTATAATATTAACTTTTCCAAGTAAACTTTTTTTGTGATATGTGTGTGTTTATGAAAGGTACTGCTTGTTCACTACATTTTATATATAATTTGCTATTTTAATTAATTATTCTCAACAAATTAATTGTATATTGAGGACAAATACAATAGAATGTTTTTGTTAGCTTGTATTATTTATGAAAAGTACTGCTGCTGTCAATTAAGGCAGTAATAGAGGCTGCCTGTGGGTCTAAGATTAACAATAGACATACTGAACTCCATGATAATTAATTTAGGATTCTGAAGATTACCTCTAAAATAGTACAAACCACACAAGATTATATACAAGAAAAACAAAAGAGGGGGGGGGAGGTGGAACATAGTAGTAAATAAATGAGTTTCAAGTGCCTTTGGATAACAGTTGTTTATCAGAGTGGCTTAATAAATCCACATCGTTATTAATATGAATCTAATGTACGTATCAACTGCTTATAAGTGATGAAGAGACGCCATAACAACAATATCCAGCTTCATTTGTATTATTATGATTAATATCAGAGTTGGCAGGTTCTGCCACATTCAGATCATACAAGATTATGAAGTTGACTTCGATGCTCACAGGACATACAGATTTGACTTTTGAATTCAACATTGTAGTGCCCCTAATCACAATGGATTAGTGACTGACTGATTACACTGGCTTCCTTCATTTCTTTGCTAAAAGTTGCAATGCTTAAGGGCAGTTGAATCTATACATTAATACAGCAGTATAATTATAAGCTCGGTTTTGATGTTATAGCTTATGATGTATTAATATCAACTAAATAAACTCGATTGTGTTTTTCAAATCAGTTGTTTCTGCCAGTTTCTCTGTTCTTGAAACCCTTATAAATTCTCAATCAGCAATCCTTAAAGGGATAGTCCATCTTCATTTCAAATTTTCAGGACTAATACAGCTATGCTCTCAAATATCATAAATGATATCAAAATGTGTAAACAATTACCCACACATTAAATAATCCAGTTCAAAGTGCTGATTAATCGAAAGCCAAATTTGCTCCTGAATGCTGACATCACCTGAACCCAGCAGTTTGACCGGAAGTCTGTTGAGCCCATACAAAAAATGTAAACAAGTGTGAGTAAAGAATTATTCCAGAACATAATGCAATTATCTTTTTAAAATTATGTCATTAATAACATACAGCCATATCAGTTTGAGTCGGAAGGAACCTTAGAAGAGAAAGATGCTTCCAATTGTTTTTGAAGAAAGCGGAATAGTCAAAGAAACCTCAAGGAGAACCAGGAACACTGACTGGTGTCTGTGTGAACCAATGGATTCTGAGAAGGAATCTCTTTGTTGCCATTCTGTGCAAAATTTGAATTGTGTTTTAGCTGACTCAAATGTGAAATGTATATCACAACATCATCCCAAATGGCTGAGATATTAACGCTCAAGAGAAACTATAATCTGCATCCATCTAGAGAGTGATCATATGATGTCAGAATATTTGAGTGTTCTCCTTCCTGACTTCGAATCTGGCTTCAGGTGTAGCTGTAATGGTGGCCCTCCAGTAATTTGGGTTATTTCCCTACATCTGTGAGGTCAGGTATATTTTGTGTTTATTATTGTAAAATTTTTGGTTACTGTTTTAAGCATTACATATTTAGAATTTTTTTCTGATGGTGAACTGTCCCTTTAAGATGACTGATGTTTTATGGCCACATTTGTGCACATGGAAGGATAAATGGCCCGAGCAACCTCCTAAAGTAATGAAGCGAAGTAAAAAATTAAACACCCTTCAGATATACTGACACTGAGATTCGAATTTAGGTGGTAGTGATCTGTGATCCAACACACTAGCAGTTAGATCAAGGAGGCACCCCTGCAATTCTTAAGAAGCACAACATAATCTTACTAAAAAATTTCACTAGCCCCCATTTTCAGAATTTCTGCTGCCAGAAAGTAGTTTCTGCCACTTTCTGTCCGCTGTGCAGCAGAAATAGAAACCTCACCCTGATTAATGTTAATAACATTTATTCATCATCATATACTGGATCTTCTGAGGACTTTGAAATAGAACATCAATAAATGATTTATAGTAACTAAAAGTAAGTATGGATAAATGTACATTAATTATCAAATTACAGTAAGATCATGGTATACATAGAAAAAGAATATTAATTACAAGAAAGCCTCTAACAAACACTTACACTGGAGTCCAATCAAAGATTATCTAGAATAGGAATCTTTATAAAGTTTAAAAAGGAAATGCAAAATAATCAGTATATCTAAATAATATATGTTTCAACAACTGTTATTAATGGTTATTAAAATAGTCATTTTCTACAATTAAATTCAAAATGAGTAACCACAACAAATATCAACTTACAGAAAATGGTCAGTCACAGTTCAACTTTAGCATCTAATTTGCATTTATCCAGTAAAAAAACAGTATAGCCGAGCTGTGATAGCACATTTAGTTAGAGCGTAGGACTCATAGCCGAACGGTCGCAGGTTCAAGGCTCCATGAGCTGCAATGCTGTTATGTGGTGACTGGTTCACTCATCCATAAAAAATGAGTACCTGACAGGATGTGATGGCTAAGTGTTTGAGTAATGCTTTGCACCTATAATGGCCGTATGTGTTGTACACTCCCCTGGGAGTTGAGATATGTGCTGGGTGGAAACAGGTCTGAGTCAGGGATAATAATATTGTAAAGCCCTTAGACTTAGAGCAGCTTCTAGCTGAATAGGGTGCTATATAAATGTCACATATTATTATTATTACTGTATAAAGAACATAATCATATACTGAGTGTTGAAAAGCTCTCAAAGAAAGCCTTTTGCAAAATGACAGAATTGTAACCACACCTTCTAGACCAATTTTATCTCTTAGTTGTATTTGTATAAAAACTCACACACATATGCACACACTATAAAAATAGGCAGTGGCTACAAGTACATGCATAAAACTGGAACTTGTAATTTGTCATGCATACCTTGGGAAAATACTACGATACAACTGATCAGCCAAGTTGGATTGTTTGTCGAAATTTAGTTTGTTAAAAGCAAAGTATGCCTAGACTGTTAAACAAGTGATAGTTATAATTTATGTATATTTATAATCATGATTAATTTACTATACTGTTTCAATATTCATGTACCATAAAGTATATTATAGACTATTTAAAATTAAATGTAAATTTAAAAGTATAAACACATTAATATTTATTAACATGGACTTTCTTTGATAAAATATGTGATAAGTGATTATGATTTGTAAGTATCTTACTTATATCTGTGAAAATGGATCAATATTGCCACTAGTGTCTAATAATGTAGCCTATTTGAATACTACTAATATATAATACTAGACTACATGCACTACATGAGCACATTGCACTCCTTGCTAAAGGGGGGATTTGCTCTAACCACTATTAAAGGATTACAAGTAAGATCCCATCAAAAGTTTTCGACCTTTTGAGGAATTAATTTCTTGGCTCACAAAATCGTGGGTGGTTGACCAAGTTAAATGACACTGCTGTCTCCACTTAATTAATTAAAAAATGGGATGTTAAAGATCCACTGAGTTTGAACATTCACTCAATAAAAAGGACCATACTGGAAGTAGAAATTAGTAAGCTCCAGTGGCCTAGCAGTTAAAGACCTGGCACTTGGTGGCAAGGGTCACAGGTTCGATCCCAGCAAGAGGTAAAAACTTTTCCAGACATAAATTTCTCGGCTCACAACATTGTGGGTGGGTGACAAAGTTAAATGGCACTGGAGTCTCCACTGAATTATTAAAATAATAAAGGGGGACATTAAAGACCTATTGAGGACGTAAAACACCCTGGCAGTGACCACCCTCAGGGTTTTTTGGCTCCATCTTTCCGTACTGCTCCCCTGTGAGTGGTGAGAGAGACCGTTTCTTAACCACCCCAACATAGACTCTGATAGAGGCTGTGCCGAATAAGCGACAGCCTGGGGATTCTCCCCGAAAAACAAATCAATCAGTGCAAATAAGTGTTCTCACTTTTGTGTGTTGTCCGTTTCATGAAACGAAATATTTCAATCAATATTAATCAGGCACTGATTAATATTGATTAAAATATTACACTGATTCAGACTTCAGTGTACGTAAAACCTCGAGTCCTTTGAATTTGAAGTAATGCCAAAATAAATTGAATGCATAAGTTAATGTATTGAGTGCAAAACGTTAATTTAATAAATATTAGACTTAAAAGAGGTCTAAACTCTACTGACTCTAGATCTAGATTCTAGTCTAGTAGTAAGTTTATTAATAATTTAATTAAAATAACAAAATTATTTGTGACGATACTGAGTTGTTCAAGGATATACTTAGGCTTAGCTATTGATCGGCTTGGATTGTTGCGTAATTCTTACATGAATCTATTTAACCAAAATGCATGTTACAAGAAACAAAGCACGATTGCTGGATAAACATAACCAGTTCTATGGTTCCTGTTCTAGGACAGCACGGTCAACCGGAAGCTAGAATTGGAATTAGGTGTGTTCTGGAAAGAGTATGGCGGGCAAAATATTCGGTGATATTCCAACAGCAGTACGCAAATCATACGATAACTTTTGCGATATAAGAGGTATTTATATTTGGTATAAGTGGCAACATTTTTTTATAAATTATATAGTAGTGTTCGTTACAAAGATAACATGTTCTTAATGAATGAGCGATAATATATCAGTAACCCCTTTGTTTAGCTTTTAGATCTAGATCTTGCTTCCAAGATTTACCGTACCAGTGAAATTCGGTTTGTTTTGTTTCTGCACCATTGCAAACATATTTCCTATAATCACCGATTCAATTATTTCTGGCTAAGTAAAGTTATATCTATTGGCTCAAAGATTGGAAAAGTAGTTGAGGCAAACCACCTGACTGTATAAACTACTCACGTCTACTGGCTAGTGAATAGATCTACTCCCAACAAGGCAACATGCTAAACGTCCAGTCACCAATACTAAGTAGCTTTATATCAAAGCAAAATTTGCTGCAGTGCATTCCTGCCTACTGGCCCAAAATAATGATTAGCTTCGCGTGTGTGGAAGTGTGCACCAGCAAAGACAAATCAAACACTCAGCACAGAGTAACAATCAATAATGGAACTGTCTACATATATCTGAGCCGTACGTTTAAACCCCAAGTCTAAACGTCCATGAGGATGCACGCACATCTGTTTTTATGTGATGATCCGCCTGCATCTCCTTTTGAAACGATGTTGTTAAGATGCTGACAATTTGCATGAATCAACATAATCAGCTAAGCTTGTCTCTTCCTATCGTGAATTTCGTGGTGGTGGTGAATTAGACTGGTGAATATTTGAACACTTTTGTTATTGTTTTTTGTAGTATATTGTTATTTGTGTGCTCAATATAGACAATATATATTTAATTTGCATTTAGTTGGTTTTCTTGAATCAATTAGTGATGCATTATGCCTAAAAATGAGTTTAACCCAGTTTAGCTCAAAAATGGGGGTTTAGCCCAACCCAGGTTTAGCCCAGTTGGCGGGTTAAACCTGTCAACCCTGTCCAAAACCCTAGGCCCTTATATACTCTAAGGACATTAGCAATATATCCTTAGGTCTGCTGTGCTCAATATGAAGGTGGAAGATAAGTGCGTGACATAGCAAAAATTCAGTCAACTTTATTTCAAATTTCTCCTTAAACTATTGGCAGGTGAACACTGGTTATAAGAATGACTGAAGGGTTATCTATCTACAAAAACACACACACCTTTTCAGGTAAAATTAAAATGTTGATACTAAGAAACTAATTTAAATGTGTGTGACTGACGTTACAAGTAACTGACATTACGGTTTGTCTACATGTTGATATACTGCACTGGTCAATCCGTATCAGTCAGCCAATGACTTTCAACCATCACTCTGGAAATCAGGGAATTTGTAAAGCCCTCTTGCATTAATAGGCATAGGGACTGCTAGTTTTTGTTTAATTTTATCCCTCGTATAGAAGATTTTGTTCCCCTCCTTTGGAATTTTCCAGTATCCTCTTCACTATTGAGCCATGGTGGAAATCTAGCTATTTTCTAGTTGTGACTGAACTTCACTGGGGTACAGTTCGCCATCATATAGAACAACACACCAGTCCTTCACTGTTATGTCAAAGGCTTCATCATGCATCCCAGAGGCTCTTCCTCATCACTTCCAGTTCCAGATACATCTTTGCTCAATGCATAAGCTACAGTTGCGCTATTAGTGACATGGAAATGATGACCTGCCAATGTGCCTTCAATGGCAGGAGCATTACTGAAGACCTTGTGAAGATTGAGGGTCATATTCCTCTGTGTGATATCTGCAACTGACATCTTGGGTGCATTCCAGGCCAGCACAAATGATGCTGCATCATTCACAATGACCTTCCTGGTCTTCATAGCTGTCCGCACATGACATTAGACAGGACCCTTTCCATGTGAAGTTGCGAAAAAGTTCCACAGATCCTGTGGTTCTCCTCAAGCACATGGAGTGACACTGCAATGTAGCAGTTTTTGAACTCTGAAGATGGTCCATCAGAATAGATTGAGACACCCTTAACAGTTGCTGGTATATGTTCAAGCAGCCGGCTTACATATGCCATAAGTGTCTCCTTCGAATGGGTCAGGTTATCTGATGCAACAACCTGTTTTCTTAAACTACAGGTTTAATCAATTAAATGGCTACAAAATTACAATACTTATAAGTTTAAAGTCTTAAGACGCAGTAGGCCTAGTACGTCTCACTCATAGTTGTAGAGTATATATATATATATATATATATATATATATCAATACACACATGTGAAAAAAAACTCACATACTTTTAAACCCCAGTGCTAAAGATACGGCAGTTAGAGTAATACATTGACCTGAAGTGTTTTCTTTCAGGTCACTGGACTAATGCCATTAAAACTACAACTTATATAACCGGAAATAAAAACATATGCATGCGCATAATGGCTCACATATGTTTAGACTACAGGTCTAAACGTACGGCTCATGTATGTGTAGCCACTGCCATCAATAATATGTCTTGATACCGGATATACAGAATATAGAGGCATTACCTGATTGTTTATTCCGGTCTTGGCTGGTACTGTTTATTTAAATCATAATAATCATGGCAAATTGTACTACTCCGCAAGCTTGCACTTCCAGTAGTTTATGACTCTCTGACTAAAGACTGACTGCCTAATTCCAAATCTAGCCTGTTTTTTTAATAGGTTCTGGCTGTCTCCTCGGGTGGTTGATTTGGAACTTAGCTTGAAGAATATCTACTCTGTCAATTCCATTTTTGATCTTGTATGTCCACATCAAATTTATCAATTCCATTTTTTACCTACTCTTTGCCTAATACTTTTTACCATGAGTAGGTACTCTGAGTACCTACTTGGAATACCTACTCCAAGTAGTTTATATTCCAAGTAGGATTGTCATGGAAGAAATATTTCTGAATTAAAAAATTAACTGGTAAATTAATTTGTGGATTTAATTTTTTTTGCCCGTTCAAACATTGAACAGGTGTAAATTCTTAAATAGCAATATCTCTATATAGATTACAGACATGCTATGTGGTGTTGTCACAGTGTTGTGGGCAGAGCCCACAGTATCCAGACCATTTTAAATAAATGCTTGCGTGTGGTGTTACAGTCGGTGTATGTCTCTGATATATACATTTGGTTTGCTATATATATATATATATAGGAAACCAAAGTTCTGGACCAATTTGGTTCCAGTATATTGGTAACACCACATGTAAGTGTCAATATGATAACAATTTGCAAAAGCCTAACCACCAGGCACTTTTAGGTAAAGAGATGTTTGATGATATCACATGGTGATCTTGGGTGCATCCCCATGTAAATGTATATTTTGTAATCATCAAAGATGTGTTTATTTTCTACTGCTGGAGATTCCTAATCACCCATTGAGTCCATTAGGAGCCTTGAAATGAATATTTTGCTTAACTGGGTAATAAACTACTTACATATGGCAAGTTCATAAAATATCTCAAAGGTTTATTAAAACAGTTAGGTCTGGAGACAGGCTATAGTAGTCACAGTTTTAGGAAAGGAGGGGCATGTTTTATGCTCCAGATTTGTAATCAGGGTGAGATGATAAAATTAATGGGGGACTGGAGGTCTGATGGCTATGAATGATATCTTGATGTATGAATTCCAATGAGAACATAAGTAATGTCAACATTTGCTAAAAGCCTCCCTCCTAACTACTCTACTAATGGTGATTGGAGAAGAAATGTAAAATTGTATACACTATATATACTAAAGAGAGTTGTACACATAAATGTTGCATTTTGTTGAATATATTGCCTGTTCTAAACATTGAATGGGGGTAAATTTCTAGATAGGAGTATCTCTATAGATTACAGGTATGCTATGTGGTGGTGGAGTGCCATGGTCAGTGTGTATATCTGATATATATATATATAAATAAGGAACTAACGTTCTGGCAGGCTGTGCCAAACAAGCGACAGCCTGGGGATACTCCCCGAACTACAAGCAAACAACGTTCTGGATCATTTTGGTTCCAGTATATTGGTAACATCACATGTAAGTGTTAATGTGGTAAAAATGGTAAAATAATTTGTGGATTTAATTTATTTTTGTAGGAAACTTCAATTCAAAACATATGGGAGATGCTTCAGCTCTGGTAATAGTTTGGTGGCCTGACTTTTTTCAATCTCTACCCTGTTACACCTAAATATTGGGTGCCAGATTACATTCCCATATTCTAAGTGTGGTCATACCATAGTGGTAAACAGTCTAGGCATGATGACAGTATCTAAACATGTGAAGGTGGCTCTTATTAAACCTAACAAGCATGATGCTTTTTCTACTGCCTTGGAATTGGAGACATGGGCATGGAATTTTAGTTCCTCATCAATAAAAACACCCAAGTCCTTCTTAATTCTGGTGTCGCCTAATATCACAGTTTCCAACTGGATTTGAGCTGCCTAGATGGAGGCTTTTGTATTTGGGTTCATTGAAACCTAGCTGCCACTTGTGTGACCATTTCAATTATCTGAACTGCACGGAACAGCTTCCTATCATCAGCACATATTTTTGCTGTAATGTTGACCACGTCTGGCAGGTCATTTATGAAAATGACAAACAAGATAGGAACTGGGACAATTCCTTGATGTATTCCGCTCAAGATATCTGACCATGATGACAGCTTACCATTTACTACCACTATCTGCCTTCGTCCAGTTAGAAAATCTTGGATCCACTCCAGTTGCTTACCAGTTACACCATATGCCTTCAATTTCCTCGGTAACCTTTGCTGAGGGACAGTATCAAAAGCCTTTTTAAAATCCAAATAAATTACTTTAATGGGGGCCCTCCCTATCCAGCAGCCCAGACCATAATTCCAGAGTGACCAATAACTGTGTCATGCAGTGGGCGTCCCGGGACAAATCCATGTTGCTGGTCACAAAATAGGTTGTTATCCATCATGTGAATCACAAGTGAATCTCAGATTACAGATTCCATCATTCTCCCTATCACCGATGTAACTCTAAGACTGACTGGACGATAATTACCTGGAATAGCTTTCGACCATTTCTTGTTGATTGGTGAGATGTGGGCATTTTTCCAATCACTTCGTAGGCATCCCTCTTCATATGATTTTGTGCAGATGATTCTCAACAGCAGGTTAATGGAGGGGGAGATCTCACTCAACACCTGTGGATGGAAGCCATCTAGTCCAGCAGACTTGGCTGATTTCAGTTTCTTGAGTTTCTTTTCAATGATTGGACTGATAGTTGGCGTCTAAGTTTGGGATGTCTTTGTTTTCATGTGTGAATACACTCACAAAAAAACAATAGCCTTAGCAATAAAATATATGTCTGTACACAGAAGATTACGGTATATATAAGAACAGATGAGATTTGTATATTTTCTTATTTAATGGGACTCCTCTGCCGGATCTGGACTAATTTGAAACAGTTTAAAATATTTGGGGCCTCTCTAGTTGGAGTGGGTCTTTTAAATTCAATGGGGCCCTTGAATATATCTTTTTTTAGACACAGGGGGAAAACTTATGTAATGAAGGGGCCCTAAATTTTATTAACCTAGTGACTCCTTAGGCCTAAATCTGGCTCTGTAGATCAACCTAACATTCAGGAGGATCTTAGTCTCCAGATGTAGATGAGATGGAGGATGGTGGAGGTGGCTGTAATGGGCATAATGACAGTGATTTAAAGTTGGAGGTTGACTTGGATTTGGAGGAGGAATTAATTGATAGACTTTTGAAAATTTATATGTATTTTGTATTATTATTGTTCCTTTTTTAATCTGACAGTCAGGCATGTATATTTTCTCTATTTGAGCTAAATAAAGTTTTGTTCTTGTTGGGGTGTAGATTGTGTTATTTTGCCACCGGTCAGTATGGTGGTTGGTGCACAAATCCTTCCTGAAAAGACCTCATATTACTCCCTGTCAGGCCCACTAACATTGGATAAGGGCCACTAACTTTTGAAAGTTAGTGGCCACTAACTTATTTGTCCCAATCTTTGCCCCCTACTAGCCCAAAAAATATTTTTACTAGCCCCTGCATCCTGACACAGTCATCAATGAAGAGTCAGAAGTTGGTAGCTTCATGTTAAAATTATTGAGATAAACGTACTCACAGTTTTGAATAATATTCTCAGCCCTTAGCTGGAATTATATATATATATAGCATAGATGAGGTGAATCAAACATTTATTTGTCACAAAATATTTGTTTTCCGCCATGTTTAAAGATGAGCTTAATCGATTGCTGAAATCCAATTTCAGAACAGCATTGACCAGTTCTTATACAACGTAACAATTTTCCAAACAAATCATAAAATATGTTAGAATGTAATATTATTTAGCTAATATGTTAACATACTAATAGCTGTTGATTTTTACTATATCAGGTATACAAAATATACCTGATATCATAGATATAGGGAAATAATCCAAATTACTGGAGGGCCGCCATTACGGCTACACCAGAAGCTTAGATTCGAAGGCGTGAAGGAGCAAACTGAAATGCTCTGATGTCACATCGGCGATCTCTATACTGACGCAGATTATAGTTTCTCTTGAGCATCAATATCCAAGCCATTTGAATTTTTTTCTTATCAGGTTCCTTCCGGCTCAAACTGATATGGTTGTATTTCATTCATGACATAATTTTAACAATGCAGTTGCATTATGTTCTGGAATAATTCTTTGCTCACACTTGTTTATATGGGCTCTACAGACTTCATGTCAACCAGATGCGATGAAGTGACGTCAGCATTCAGGTGCTTCTAGTCTCTGTCTAGCTCAAAATGGCAGCGCCTACAGGCCATTAAAAGTCAATTAATATTGTGTTAAGTTTTGTTTACAATAATCTAGACTTCAATGTTTGCCTTGATCTATACAAAATATTAATGAAATAGCCATTTATAATTCATTTTAAACAAATTAGTTATGCATTAGCAGCACATAGTACATACATCTGCTGATTAACTTAGTAACAAATTACAAAATAAGACACATTTTTTCAGTGTGAAAATTCTACGCACACACACACACACATATATATATGATATAGTGCAATGGCATTGATTGGAGCAATTTTGAGTAAAACATGTTCTTGTTTACATATTAATTAGTGTGTTTTGGGATGTCACACAAATATCTTTTCAGCCAATCAGTGGTTCAAATAGGACTAATTCATAAAAGTACATGTCTGTGCTTCAGAGTATGTGTAATTACCCTAAAACATGCACTAATGAGTGTCCTCGTTGAAGTGAAAATGTTTAGAAATAATCAGTTTATTATTTTCTGTTCTGTTTTTATTGTACATACATCCAGGGTGAATGATTGCATCACAAACACATTAGGTCTAGTATCAATACAACCAACATAGCTCATTTCTAATTTATTACCAACAATATTGATCTCTGCTTGAAAGAATTATCAATATTTTAGGATCTGAAGTTGCTCCTTCAATAATTAAGCACAGTAATCACAGTATATGGTAACAGAATGGATATTAGAATCATATTCTCACCTTTCTGTTATGCAAATTATGTAGTAAACATTTGGCAAAACCTGTGATCTTCGACCCATTTGTGACTAGAAGGTGTTTGATTTCATCAGCGTATTAGCATTATATTAATAAAAATTACTTGATGTTTTGGATGCTAAAAAAACAACCCCCAAGAAATACCATACCTGAACCATTAATATAATGAAGTGTTTCATCAATATTATTTTTCATTTCAGGAAAAGAAAAGGACAAATTTCACACTCCTTTTTGGGATGCAGTTGTTCTGACAACAGCTGATGATGATCAGAAAGTAGCGTTTGAACACCAAATAGAACAGAAATTGAAACGGAAAGAAATTCCTTTGGGTATCCCATATCTTGTGTTTTCAGATCCACCAGGACCTAGAGCAGGTAAAATTATTAGCAATATAATGAGATTGAGGAAGAGAATAATAATGGTGATCTTATCAAATTAGCAACATTTTATTGGGTGCTTCAAATGATTAATAACAAATATTTTTTCCAATATCATTTTGCAGGATGTGGTACGTCATTGATGAATGCCATTTGCTTGTTGAGGGAGCTTTATGGTGAGAAGCTCGACAGTTACAGAATACTGTTGATTAGCTGTGGAGGTCAGAGCCAAAGGTTGCCAAGTGCTACTATACTTGGCAAGGTGTTCATGGCTCTGCCTATGGGGTCACCACCACTCTCCTTGTTTGAATACAAACTATTCTCTTATCTCCCTCTACTGGAGAGAATGAATCCTGGCTTTTTGCATGTCGCCTCAGACACAATTGAGGTTTTTGACTTAGGTAATGAGAAGAGCTGGTCATTTGAGAAACCCGGATTCACAGCTGTCGCACATCCATCATCATTGGAAATAGGAACTACCCATGGTGTTTTTGTCCTGACTCAGATGATAGGTGGTGGGCAACACATAACCGAGATGAGAGATTGTTTATCTGTGCTACAGAAGCCAAGTGTTGAGAAAATAAGAGAAAGTCATGCAGTTCAGAAGGGAATGGTCAACTGCAGTGACAAAGAATTTGTTTACACAGATAGCTTTTTCTATTTTGATCAGCAAGTAGCCAAAAAACTGGAAACATTCTACAAAGCTGAGGAACCACTGGAGTGTGAAATTGATGCATATGGTGACTTCTTTCAGTCATTAGGACCAGAGGCTAACATTGACTTCACGAGGAATCTGAACAATGTTAGCACAGTGGAGCCAAGGCTAATTGAGATAAGAGAAAAAATATTTTATCTGTTACGGGGGACCCCACTGAATGTCATGACATTGAATTGTTCCAAGTTTTATCATCTGGGAACAATGAGGGAGTACATCAACAATTTTTGTGTAGATGAAACTTTGAAAACCCAGATGGGCTTTGCATCACAGACTTTTTGTAAGTTCATTCCTGAAACACCCTGTGACAAGAGCCAGCAAAAGATGTTTTGCCCTTTGGGATGTCTCATTCATTCACTGTTGTCTGAGCAATCAGACATTGCTCAGGCTGCCATTGTTGAATTCTGTAACCTTCCCTCAGAGGCAAATATTGCCAGCAACTGCATCCTAAGCAACTGTAGTGCGAAGCGTGATACCATAATTTACATCCCAAGCAACACATTCATGCATACTGTCGCTATTTACTTGCCATCAAGAAAAGACACCGAATCAAGAAGGGTCTCCTATGCCACTGTTCTGTTTCATGTAGATGACAACATTAAAAAGAAGGTAGATCATTCTTCGGTGCTCAGTGTGCCTTACTTAGATACAAGCCTTGGAGAATATGCGAGCATGACATCTCTGACGGAGAGAGATCTGTTTAGTGAAGACTGTAAGACATACAGTCTGTGGTCAGCGAGGCTGTTTCCTGTTTGCAGTTCTATGGAGAAATCATTTCAGTGTGCACTTGATATTTTGTCAGCAATTCGAGATATGAAACCATTTAATTTGGCAGGCTATCGGTTGACCTCCATGGTCGATATTGTGAAGTACAAGGATGTTGCATCCATGTTGAAATACAGACAACAGCTATATGAAGAAATCAGCAGGCAGTGATCATTCTGCTCAAGCCAGAGTTACAATTCTTTTCTAGTTTTATGTTAGATGTACTTGTTAGAGATCATTCTATCACACACATCAAAGGGACATCAAAATATATTTGCTGTTTCTTGTTCATTAACCTTTTGTACAAACCACACATCATGAGGGTTTTATCTAACTGGGATTGTCATTGATAATATTTGTAACGTCGAATTGGTGATATTTTCATGTTGTATTACCATAGCTCCTTATCACTGTCATTGTGCTTTTTAAATGTTAGAGCTGTAGTAGCATTTGTTAGTGGACTGTCTCTATCATAAATACTCTAGTTTTAAATGTTAAGTTTGTTTCACGTTGTGATTTGGGTGGTTGGCTTTTGTTTGCGCATTAAGGAAATGTGAATGTGAGAATATCATTTTATGTTTTCTAGCTTTGTTCAGGCTTCCTTGGGCTATCAGCAGGGATGCCCCAACATGTAAGTTATATATTTTCCATGTCTTTGGTGCCTATTTTGAGGCCTATTCTACACCAGTATTTCAACATCATGGAGATACAAGCTCAAATAAATTGTATTGTTAGTGATTGTGGTACACATCGCAGATATGTAAACGTTTCAGTTAATCTTATTTTGTAGTTAATCTAGTAAACTTGTTCATATAAATGGGGAATCAGTTTATTTTAATTTTATTTACTTAAAATGGATCAGAATCACTCCTAACATATTTAAAAATTTTGATGGGGGCCTTAATGCAGCTTATAAAGCCATGTCAAGTTGTTACATCCATGGCCAGGCTCGTAACTATTAGTCCATTATGAATAAATTAATGCATTTAATTTCTACTTGATGCCCTACATCCTGTTACAGATAGTTCCATATGTTGCTATTGATGCTTTTAACCCACAAGGATTCCTCTACCTAATGCAATGGTATACCTCGCGCACAAAAAAAACCTGAATACTAATGCACTAGTTCAATGATTTTATTTTAAATGTGTATTTTACTTGAACATTGGATTAACACATCTTGTTGTATTATACAGACAGCACTTCAGACCTATACTAGGCAAGAATTACACATTAATGTAGTCATGTTTGTATCTGATGGAGTGCTGTTAACCAAAGAGAACAGCTATTCTCTGTAGGAATACAATAGAAGGCACAGTTGATTGATATCCTGTGTTATATGTTGAGGACTATACGGATGTACTAGACATGTTATACAGTTAACATTTGTCAGAAGCAATGGAATTATATTAGCAATGCAGTGAAATGAGTAGAGAACTTGATGAAACAAAGTTTTATGCTATTAATATGTCTTCAATGACTACATAAACAACTTGACAAGAACAGCCGGGGAACATCCACAGTACTCGTCGAACCGGCTCAATATATGTTTATACTATTTACAACAATGTATATTAATAATACGTCACTGCCTGACAACAAAGTCACTTGTGCAATACCTTTAAAACTGATGACTAATCACCATTCACCGGATTCAAAATAATTTTAGGTAGATTGTGCAATGATGCGGAAATGATTTTTGGTGGATGTTGTTTTGGATACTGAACACTAAGACTTCTTAACAGATGCTTAGTAGTATGATAAGAATCAGCTACAGATGCGTTATTAAGGCAAAATTATGTCATTACGGTACAAATTTTCCACCTAAAATAGTTTTGGCTACAACAAATTTTAGGATCTCTGTAAGCCATAACATTTGTCCATGAAACTATTACAATCTGATAATCTTGAAAGATGAGAATATTTTTAATACAAAACAATACGAAGACTTGATCTTGAAAGTCTAGGTACTATCTAAATACTGTTCACATTTCAAAACATTTATGTACTTCCAAGATGAAATGGTGCTAGAAAGCCTTGAAACAGTTAATGGCACACATTATTATGAAACCTGTCTTCAAAGATGAACATTTAAATTTTGCACATTAGGATTATGTCACTTGTACTGATATCGTAATTAACATTACAGCAATTACTATAGGCTGTTTGGATTTTAAAATATCGTAAAAGATAATGAATGCTATCAAAATGAAAACAAAAACTTTTATGTATCAAACACTAGAGCGTCCTAAAATAAACTGCTACAACAGATTGCACCTGTACAAATATGGCAGAATGATTATATTACAAGAGTTTTAGTCAAAAGAAACTTTAATGCACAGAATTTTGGAGAAATGTGAAAAATTAATGGAGATTATGAGTAACCACCTACGGATTAAATTGCAATACTCGTAACATTTTAGCAAGTAAACATTTTGCTGTTATAATTCCCTGTCCACATGTTTACGGGTAGTTGGTGCAACATGAATTTCATGCAAACTGCCTTTCAGAAAACGTGGAACAATTTGGAAGCTCATTTTAACATTTAAGTTCTTCACCATAATATCATATACGATTAGCTTGGAGATAATTCATTTGGCTGACATTATTTGGCATTGGTTAATAGACTTAAACAATGGGTAGTTTGCCGGTTCAGATGGGATAACAAAGGATACAACTACAAGGGTAATGAATCCGATGGCGAGTCGTCTATCCATCGTCAATCACCAAACATCGCATTTATTTCTGGCTGCCATTAAGTAGTAGTATACGTGTACCGGAATTAAATGAATATATTGAAGCAATTTCCAGCTTCATTATATTTCCACCCAAATATGGGTATGATCAGTAACACAAACTAACAACCTGTACTAGTCAAAGGTAAAGCCAACAGATCCACTCAGAAGTTTTTTTTATATAGTAAGCTAATACTATTGAATGGATAAGTAGTAGGTAACCTATTACATATCCAGGTGACAAAAATGTGAGCAATCCGAATCTAACAATACATTTAGTTATAATGTTCTGGCTGAGATGACTTCATGTTCGATTGCCAGTCTAAGCTACTGGTTTTATGAGGGAGAACATTTTAATGACACTTCACAACAGAGTCATACAGGTATAATTTCTTTTCAATCACCTCTTACTGGTGTTAAGAAATGCTACAATATTGCACTGGCCTACAATGTAGACTAATTGGTAATATTATGCACTTGCAAGATCTTTAATAGTGTGTATGTGAATAATGGTTAGTTATTGTGTGGGCGTGATCATCAAGCGTGTGTGTATGTACATCCTCATCTCTACCCATCTGGTTCAGCTTGCTTACAGGAATCTATGTAGGCCATGTATACTGTGTGTGTGCCTGAATGCAGAATTGTATGCATTAACACACTGATTGCAAATACATGGAAATATATCTTCTACACATGTAACAAAATTCTGAAGGAAAATATGCAACATAATAATAATAACATTACCAATTAGGAACAATAATATTAATAATAATAATAACATTTCCAATTAGGTTCCCATACACAGTATCTATCACTCTTAATATCATCATCATTCAGGCCACAAGAAATACCCTATATATATATATATATATATATATATACACACACACCAAACAACTGTTTGTTATCCAGCACTTCACAGTAACATATAGGACATGTCTAACAGTGTAAGAATCAAAACGCACATATGTGCTGCCTTCACTGGGTGCTCCAGACAAGTCATCGTAAGCACAATGTGTACAAACCATTGGAATAGACACATTACAAGTGGTCACCTAAACATTCCATTCTATCCAGTTATAGGCACATACAAAATAAACATTTGTAATATACTTGTATTATTTGTCATCTTGTGGTAAAGAATTACTAGAAGAATCCATATCCTCAGATGTCTGTGTTGGTGGTGTGATGCACGGCTGTGCACATCTCTCTGCTAGACAGTCATAACTCTTGTTGTTCACGAAACAGATGAGTATAACAGTCATGTTATCACAGCCCAGGCCTCCCATCTGACAGTCTGGAGACAGACACCTCATCATCAATTCCTCACATATCTGAAATGAAGGCAAGACTGAGTTCATTCAACTAATCACACAAAAAGAGTCAGTAGAGTAAGTCAGTCAGCAGAAAGATCCTAGTAAAAACATCTGTTCTGGATTGGTTTCACTAGAGGGATGTCCAACATTAATTGTTTTCAATATGCAAATTCATCTTAGTAGAAGTAAATAAAAATTGTACACCTTATACTGAAAAGGTTCTACTGATGCTGTTACCAAGAGATACAAGATTGAAAAAAAAACAATGGGCAGAATACTGAAAAGCGATGAGCTGATTATCAAGTAGCATTTAAAGCATATACACAGGAAGTGAGTTTGTGTCTCAGTAGGAAGTAGAATGTTTGTTGTGGATGTGGCTTCAAAACAATTTAAGCACCATTTCATTTTTTTATTATTCTTTAGATGGACCACCTTCCTAAATGGACCAAATCAAGTTGGAATGGTCTATTTTTAAGGAAGTTTCTATAGACAGGTTTGAATGGAAAAAAATTATCTAAAAAGTCAGCTAAAACATTCCCCCCCTTCACATTTCACAAAACAAGAAGCCGACACAAAACGTTTGGAAAGGATGTTGACTGCCTGCAACTTTTAAAACAAAGCCATTTCTGGGAACTTACATAACAATCTATCAGCTGATATTATAACATGGCTGTTATCATTATAATAAATGCTCATTGTAACAATTTCCTTGCTTTGTTTATCCTGAGTGTTGGTCTTGTCTAGGATACATGGTTGTGTGACTACAACCTGAAGAAATAGGATGATCAGACTAATGACTTATTTATAGATGAAACATCTCACAAAGGCATTGGGCTTTGATCCCATGACCTGGTTAGAGAGCTACCCAAAAACTGGTATCCCAATTATGGAGGCATGTATTACCAAAAAACAAACAGTGACAATCAGAATGGATTTTAAATGTCGTATACTTCCTATCATGTGCGTAGGAGACCCGCAAGGTAACAGGCTGTACATGTTAAAAGTTTCTTATAATACATCACTGCAGTTATGGCCAAACATAACAATGACAAGTTTACATCTGGTGTATGATGTCATAATTAGTCAATACTGAAGGTCAAAGCACTCCGGTGAAATTGATAAGGAGATAAGCCATTATCAATAGGTCAATGGCTGAGTCAGTGATGCCATTGTGTTTCAAATGAGTCACCAAAACTCCATCACTCAAAAGATTTGGGTTGGACAAGAAGGAAGAAGAATTATAGTTCTTTTATTTAACTTCCCCTTTATCTCCAAAAAGTGTAGCGAGGCATACTGAAGTCCTTAGAGCACATTGCCCACATGGCAATTTTCAGTCTGCTTATCATAAAGGTCATTCAACAGAAACTGCTCTTTCGGAAGTAGACATGGATATAGATGAGGCTCTTGATGAAAGATTCTAGGCTACATTAGTTATGCTTCATTTATCGGCATTCTTTGACACAAATGTTGACCTGATACTGTTTCTTTGGCATCAGAGAAAATCAATAGAAAGAATAAACCATTAACTAACTAACATTTCTATGAACAGTACAAAACCACAGACAATTATTAATGGTGATCTATATAGCAGCATGGTTGCGGTGATGACATAGAACACTTACAATTTCTGGCTGCATACGCTGAGCTATTCTAGCTCGGACAAAGTCTATTACTTCTTGGTTTGTAAGTACATCCCATATACCATCACATGCCTGGAGAATAAACTCATGATCTGGTGTTATATCTGTAACCGTGGTATCTGGATAGGCTGAAATAAAACCATGGGATAATTGGCTAAATAAAATATTACACTTAAATAAGTTTATTTATCCTTGTTACTGGTCACACATAAGACATATGACTCAGGGGAGACTGAGTAGAGAAACAAATAAATGGGATTGAAAAGACTAATCTGGCACTAAGCTACTAAATTGTCCAGTTATTAGAAATGACTAGTTTCACTCCTCGTTTCATAAAGAGCTCCACTGGAATGTTGGTCAATGGAGAAGTGAAATATGTGTATGGTATATACTTGCATATAAGTCAAGGTCAAATTTTGACCCTGTAATTCTTTCCTCAGGCTTAAAATCCATCAAAAAGCTGATCTAGTCGTTTCAAACTCATGGTGTTAGCAATTGCGTTGTAAATATATCAATTTCTTCACCGGCAGGGACACAAACACGGATTTCACTTTGATGTTATATTTAACTAATAAACAAACTTGTCACATCAAACACGCCTGATTGTATACTTCCTTTAACTGGCAAGTGTTATTAATTGTTTCACAGCAAGTGGCAAGCAAGGTTTGCAATGTGAACAGTGCTTTCTATATTATCGCTAATCATCTGGCATGTTTGTGATATCCAAATAACAGTTTGGTGAAAACTAATCATAATTTATTGAATAATAATGGATATTAGACAATGATGTGATGATTTCATTCTGACTCTGGCTCTTATTGGGTTGAATCCTATAGTGTTGTGTGTCAAGGATGGCCGAAAATATATTTCCTTCAGCTGGTAGGAAATATGATGCGTGTATAAGTCAAGGTGCTTCTGAGAATTCCCTTTTCCCTACCCAAAAAATCAACTTATACACAAGTATATATGGTAATGTCTTGGTTATGGAGTACTTACTACAAGTTGAGTGTTAATCACTAGGAATAGCCAGACTTGAATTAATGTGTAGCATGTAGATACTCAAAAACAGACAATATAATATATCCCATTATGTGAGGCAAAATGACACCTGGACAATATAATTCAATTATACTTAGGATAATATTATAAAAGCTATCTGAATCAATACATTATCAACCTTCACAGATGTTATCTGATATTACAAATATAGAAATATCAGGTTCAATCAAAAACATCTAATTCTGACAAATGTACATGTGCCAAATTTTTTTGTGTTTAACTTTAGCACTAGTATCATTCAGGACATAAGGCTGAGGGATTACAACATGGACAAAGTGACATAAAAGACAGAAGCCTTTTATTGATGGCTACAATTTTCCAGTAACACTGACAACACTAGATTCTTCATACCATGAAGCAGGCTCCTACTAAACAATCTGTGATAAGTCCTACCTTTTATTTTAGTTGCCACCCAGTGAACCTACAGGATTTTAAATCGTTGTCAATTATTTTTGTTTTTTAATAAGCAAACTCTGAATACTTATATTATCCTATCATTATTTTCCTCAGTTAATAACTGGTCACACTATTGTGTTAAATACATTATGCAAATATTTTGCCATTACGTTCAAGCATATCAGTAAAAGGAACAGACATAATCATTGATTTATTTCAATCTCTACGTTTAGATATGTGTACAACACAGACCTATTTTTACAAGGATCCATGCTTTCATGCATTATACTATCGAAACAGATATTTTTCATCAATTCTTTTTTTAACACTCTGTCTAGTATCTAGTTTCAGTTGGAGAAAATCATGTGTTTAAATAGTTGACAACGATAAAAATTTAAACAAATATATTGCTGAAAACAAGAAAATATGCTGGATTCATAACAGTGAAAGTTATCTGTATCTGTTGAAGTTCATAAAAAAATCAGTGATGTAAAACTTAGATACTTATTAATAGAATGAACATCTGACAAAAGAAAAATAATCTATTTTGATGGTATATAAGCAAAAGAAACTCTATACAAAAACGTTGTACACATAAGACACATGATATATCCCTTTAATTAGCATAATAATGTTAACATGACACCAACCTGTAACCATCTGCTCCTCAGCTGTCTTTGTATCATTCCTTTTGAAGACAAAGTCCCCCAATGCTCTTGACAGAGCTAAATTACCTAAAAAGATAAGAAAAAATATTGTTTAATTTCATTACTGAGCCATCCATCTTGGCAAAGATAACTATAAATGAATTGAGTGGGAGATTGTGTTGTTTCGACTCAGGGCTGATTACAACAAGGATACATGTCTCAGACATACTTAAAGTAGAGATTAAATAATATTACAACTCAGATGACTAAATTATGAGATAAACTTGGTGCAAACAGGTAATTGTATGATCCGGAAAGCTACTGCTAAATCCAAAACTGCAAGAGGAACATTATCAAGAGGAGTTGCTAATCCATTTCTGACATTTTGGCCCGAAGATAAAAAATTCAAACTGGTAGTATATTGATAAACAATTTTTTTAAACAATGTAGAAATAGCACTGGTGATAATATAATTTTTAATAAATATTATTATAGTTATAAACTAGCCAGACATTTTCAAATTTTAATTCTTACACAACTCAAGTAATCAAAGTTGGCATGACTCACCATTTACTCTGTTAAATTCCACCCATCCACCAGCAGCTATGATACGTTTACATTCATTTTCATTACTTGGTTTGTGGTCATATGACAACTGTTGTACCGATCCATTGAAACTTGCTACAGCCCTCGAGTCTCCCACGTTACCCTATCAACATTACAGCAAAAAAACAAAAACATTTATAATGCAGTAAAACACACCAACTTGGTGTTAATTATTCTTATTTATCAATTGATTATGATTTATGAATAACCTGGTGCATAACAGCAATAAATCTACATAAAAATATTCAAGTATGTAGCCTGCGAAGTGATAATAGGTTGGTTTTCATCCATATTCCATCCATCAATGTATATTGATTTATATTCAAGCTAAATAATTAAAAAATTTACACAATTAATCGAGACCAAATGGATCACAGTATGGGTATGTTGAATAGCAATGCACATTCAATTAGTACTACTATAAATATTGATTAGTGAAACTGATGTGAGAGCATCAAGACAATTGATCACAATTTACGACCCAACTAATTAGTGATATCCTAAATGATACAAGAGCACATTTATTAGCTAATAATATATTTTTAAGTAATATAATCAAGTGTATAATTTATTAACCAAACTGGGAATTTGTTTTAATTTATACTTATTGTTGTACAGACCAAAACATACAGAATGAAGAAAGATATTGGGTTCTGTAATGAACCACACCTTTAGGTGGCTGAATATCATGATACAGTATCCATTAATTTGTATTGATTTATATTCAGAAACATTTATTATTATATTTTTACAGCTAATTTAGTATTCTAAAGCATAACAACTTGATTTTTATCTACATTACATTTCAGGTACATTATGCTGTAAAAGATATTGAATAAAGAACAGACATTTAATTAAGAAATATTCCACTGTCCTTTTAAAAACACTGCCCCCTTGTGACATTGTTCATGTACACCCCAAGGAATGGATGGTGAAAAATTCGAGTTCAAAGCTCTCAGTTCTGCTTCATCTTATGCTCAATGATATTAACTGATATACAGACTATACTCTATATACAAGATCGCCTTATACACAAGTATATATAGAGTAGTTATTATTAATCAAAATTGTTTTCATTAGATATGACTTATGTTACACATTTGGTAATGGTACCATTATACAAAACGAACTGGATGGTTAATATTATTTGTGGGCTACCATGTAATGATGTTGAATGTTCACATTTATTATTGGTGTAATCTGTGTTTAAACATCATGAATTTTTATTTAAATGTGTTAAAAAAGTTTAAAAGATAAAAATATATTTACCAGAAATTATTCATAATAAATAGGACAGTTCTTATGCTTTCTGAAGTAAAATATTGTTTCTTCGATATATTTTCCATTTAGAATAAACTACATTCACAAAACCATTTATAATATTCTTCATTATCACTGGTTGTAGGTCCAATATTTACATCATCATCAGAACCAAAATTATTTTCAGGTAAACATGCCATTGGTGATGTTAATTAAAACAAACCATCAAATGCCCCACAGTGACAGAGGTGCACCAATATTGACCTCAATGATTAATGAAGCTTATACATTTTCAGACAACACATTACAGCCTGTCTATGAGCAAGTTACAAATTGATCATTTCCTACTTGACTACTGACTCTCATTTACTGTTCACATTCTTCGTTCTAGCCTAACATTTAGCAACCAATTTTCAATGAAGGCCAGTAATCTCTAAATACAGACGTTTCACATAGCCTCCTCCCTCCCAACCACACACAATTTGAGATTAATCAACATACACAATAGATCTTCTTGTTCTTGATTATTATCACATTAGCTGTGGACCCTGAAAACTCATCTTTCATCTCACTGTCTGTACGGAGGAAAGCAAATATAGAATACAAATAAACGCTGCTCCATCACATCATACTGCATAAAAATAGACATAAACGATTACTTGTACATCTTATTTGAAGGTTTTCAAAATGTTGGTTGGACCCTTTAAGCTATAGTGACCAAATATTAGGACTTAATACCTATTAACTAGCATGACTATTTCTAGAATATAACTAAAAAGATTATAATAATCATAGAGCTGACATTATATCAGATCTATGAGAAACAACCATTGGCAAAGAGAATACTGGACAAATGATAACAAGTAATGACCAATATAAGTCATTATATACAGACCATTCAGCATGTCTTCATCAATCTGAAGGAATCCTTTCTTCATGGCGTCTTCAATATTACCTTGAGCTGAAGAACAAACAGAAAAAATAGTATACAATGAGTGTTCAAATAAATCTGCAAATATCCATTAAATATCCAATAAATGTATGCATGCATCTGCAGATATATCTAGCCTTGGGCTTGAAAGTGGTAACTAATTAATGTCCTAACTCACCATAAGCAGAATCTGACACTACTTTTTTGTGTAAATTACTGCCAGCATATTGTGCAACCCTGTAACCTGCCGAATAAGCATAAGCTCAATAAAATGGTACTAAAACAAAGAAATACATATAGATACTTCTGTGTACATGTTTATAATTACTACCACATTAACTTCAAAAGCTAGAGGTCATCTTTAGATTGATGATGTTTTATATTGTATGGCTATTTTTGTGCAACCTCCAAAAAAGTAATTAGGTGAAGAGAGAGATGAAAGACCCTTCAGACATACCCCTGCTGATATATGAACTCAGATGGTAGATCCAGTTAGACCATCAAAGCTTCCTTATCTACAGAAGGAAGTGGTGTGTGTGTGTGTGTGTGCTTCTGTGTGTGTCTAAAAGGCACTGATAATCATAAAATATTATTATATAATCTGGATAATTCATTAGAGCAATATCATACCATGTTAAGAATAACTTTGTAACAGAGATCAGAATCATGAACTGGACATCCATCTTGCACTGTGCCATATACTATGATATGGTGATACCTTTTCAAAGTCTCTGTATTACTGCCATAACTTGTTCAATAGACAATTGCAATGAAATGACATTTCATATAATAAATGGTCAAAAAATTTCTATTAAACACAAAGTAAAAAACCCGAAATATTGGAAAGTTCTAAAAAACATATAGCATGTTCCAAGAAAAAGAGCTTATTGGCAAGTAAAACAGAGGAAAGTAGGTTATTGGTGAACATGATTACTCCCTCTTAAAATCCACTTGTCTGGATTATTATCAGTCACATCTCGTTGGATATTGGAAATACATAAATAAAGTTTTTATGAAAGCACATGTGCACAAGACAGTTTCATTAACTAGGAATCAGTCAACAGCAGAATAAAACTCCCATCATTAAGCATCATAAGAAGAGTTTATAGTATTAATTTTATTTTATTATTAACTAATTCGGGGACCAAAAATTTTCTGAACCTGACCCAGCAATGGATGCATGAGAGGAAAGGTTATCATGGTCTACATGGCTCATGGTCTGCCAAGTCTAGATAATGTAAAGTACAATTGTAGTTTATTCTTGAAAACAATGAACATGTCTGTATTCATTCCTGCTAACCACAACCCTTACCCTAACTTAGAACTGTCAGACACAGTCTTCAATAAAAGTCAGTGCAGTCTAAAAGGAACCTCATTGACCTAGTTTAACAACTTAATTATCAAAACACAGTACACAGAAAATGGATGTTTTATATAAGAAAATGAAAACAAATTAAATAAGCATTTCCACAGCGTATTGGCTTTTTGGTGACTAGAACTTCTAGTCCAGTCAGTTGTGTCACCTAACTAATATCCCATGATGTGTTACCTTCTAGAAGATGGTCAAATATCATGGGATATTAGATGTATGATAAAACTCGCATAACTCTGTGTATGACAAGTCTATTGGTAAAATATAACCATCAACTTTTTGCTGGTTTCTGGATGTAATGCAGACCCTAGACCATAAGAGATCCTGATAACAACACTACTCTCCTCTCATGGATCCATTGTCATAGATACATTGGACAGTAACAATCAGTAAATATAATATGAGGAAAGTCCCTGTCTTAAATGAGTTTTAGAGGCTAACCAAACAGTGACTGAGGAATGTTTTTTATCAGTGCCTCATAACATAGTTATGTAACTAGGTGAGTGCAGCATATTTATAATAATGACGTATAAAAACTTGTGTTACACGTTTTTGCTGATCCTGAATTTTCATTTCAAAAGGAAAATTCTGTCATTCTTACTAGTTTTATGTTATCACAGAAAATTAGTGTCCATACAATCAATAAGAAGTAGATCAACTAACTAAATAACAGGATTTCATATACTACAATGTACAATCAGACTACGTCTATAATATATTGCTATGGCTCCACAGTTCCTTCAAAATCTATCAATCAAAATAATGCATTCAAATGTTACAGCCAATAATAAGGTAGTAGCATATCAGTGTTTACCAGAAAATCAGATATAATAAATACAATTCTGAGCAAAGGGTGTCAATGTGAATTTTTTCATTCAGTTATTTTGCATCCAATTAAAGACCACAAAAACATAGGTTATATTTATTCACATAAACACCTCACCCACAATTACGGTCATCACACTAACTTTCTAAATCATCTGAACATCAACACAGAGTTATTACCTCCATGGCCATCAAAGACAGCAAAATAACTAGCATCTTTGTCCTCTTCCAAAGATAATATGACACAGTGAGCATCTTCCATACCTGTACAACTATTAAGGAAAGAACAAGCAGCAATAAAAAAAAATTCTATACAAAAGCATCATATGCCATTCTTAAAGTAACTGAACATTGTAGCCAGTGTAAATATTTAGTCCTGGAAATTCAAGAAGTAAATATACATTTTAAATACATTCAAGCAATGTGTCGAATACATGTTCTAATTCTATTAGCACAAACACTTTGAATGTCACACCAACAACATTCGGTAAATTTTGTTTCATATTTTTTTCTTCCATAGCTATCTATAGATTAGACCAAGGTGCACTAATGAGAAAATCATATACATAAAGCCAGAAAAAATTGCTATATTAGTTATTTCAAACGCGTAACAAAAACAGTTTATAGCTTTGCAAAATTATAACAAGAAATCTGAACATAAAGAAAAAATAATTCTTACATATTCAAACAAACTCATAATCTTCACAATACTGCATAAAAGGATACTTATACGCCATCCCTGCATAGAACTGCAGCCAACATGAATGGCATCATTACTGATATGTGAAGTTTCCTTTGTTGTTATTGGCTCTGTCAATGTCTGACCCATTGCTGTCACTAAATGTAGTTCTCCAGATGTAGATATGCTCTCTGAAAATGCAGAAAGATGAGTCTTACATTTCACATGTGAAGAGTATGCTAACTACTGAATGACATTACATCAAATTAAATCCGATTAAAAGAGACAACTCTGTTATGTTGATCTGTAGATGACCACAATACTGAGTGAAAGCTTCAGATGTGGGACAACAATCTCTGACTGAGAGGGATATATTTATCTTTCAGTGGAGCCTATGAAATTGTAAAAAAAAAAATGATGTAGTTGTAAAAGAGAAAAACACACACACACACACACACACTTGATGAGAAGTCGCGCATAAATGACCAGGGTTTTATTCAGTTAATAGATAAACATAGATCGAAATTCCTATACATGATTCCCAGCACATCCTTGTTCTGTGATGGAAATGATTTCCAGTCAATTAGCCACAAATAAAAATGAGATGCACCAAAATTATGTTATATAGTAAGTTAAGTAACAAATTTAAGACTACAACTGTGTACTAAACTAAGTGACACACTTCTGAACATATATTCATTGGCTAACACAGCCATACATAAAGCAACCATAACATATTGTATGTAGCATAAACCAAAAAACCAACATCAGTCCACAACAGTGACTCAGAGAGGAGACACATATATTCAGGGGACATCACAATCATACAAAACTGCCTGCTTGGTGAAGGATATACAAGTGAAAGTCATCTCCAAACTTAAGAATAATTAATTCATGTGTGTAGCCATCTTTGTTGATAATGCAATAACTCATTTCATTGATGTGAGTGATGATAAACATCAATCATACCCTAATCCTACCAACTAATTGCTAGTGTACTCTTGTTTGGGAAAATGATTGACAGCTACTTCCAGTTTGGAAGAAACAACTTATTTTGTACCAATAACATTAATAACACAAGATGTAACCACTGAAAGGAAACCATGATCTGGATGCAGTTATTATGTACAGTTACAGTAAATAGTATCTCTCCGAGTTAAATGTGTATCAGGTTTGTATCATTGCCAGTTTTAACTAGGTTTTTTATTTGGCTAGCAAAAATGGGTTTATCATATTACATATTGATTAACTGATACGTACATGATTTATTTTATGTATTAGTCATATTAATCATCTGAAAACATGTATAACTATGTAGATTTCGATTATATTTCACTTATGGCCACTTACTATATGCTAAACAATTCAACACAAATTCCAACTGGGCTATAATTTCTGGGGATCCAAATTTATGTGACAAAGTGTCTAAGCTAACCATAATTGACTACATGTATCATAACTGGGGGTTTATTTGATAATCTGATCGTGTCAAATGACCACCAGAGAGATAATCCGTAATTGGGTGAAATTTCATACATGGTGTTGGTCCAAGAGACTTAACTTAACCTACTCAATCTACACATCATCTTCCAATGACTGGTACCATACCACCAAAATATCTTGACATTATTTCCTTAACATACTGGCTGGCATCATAATCAGACTATTATGCAGAAAATCGGTCAGTTGCTTTTGTTTGGGCAAAAAAGTAGCCTAGAATGCACCAAATACTCACCTTTTCCCAACTTTTTCAGGGGAGAGCCACCAACCGCCCTTCCAATGGAGAAGGGCCACTACTGTGTTAATGTGATTACCACTACCTTAGGGCCAAGCCCTTCAGGCTGTTCAACTGCTCTCTGTCCCAGCATCATCTGCATCTATGGAGCCTAATTTCTCTCAACTTTGACAATATCCATATCAAAGTGAGGAACAGAATTGATAATGCAAAAGCTGGTATTTTGCTGTTGAACTGTGATAAGTGCTGATGATCTTGGCTACTGAACACTGATATTGTGAAGAAAATAACGTGACAATGACATGTCCAGTATAATCTATATGATACAGACTATATACTTGAATGAATGAATTACAAAACTAACACCTACATTAGATCATGTGGCTTTTATTTCTTGGATATGTTAAAGACTTAATTTTTTATATACCAACCCACATTATATCTTAAAACAGAATTTTCATCGGCACCCAGAAAGGTTTCTGATGTCAAAAGGGTATTTCCAAAGGGTTTTTGCCACAGTCACATAAAAAACTATTTTTTGGCCATGAAATAAAACCCGAGCTGAGATAACTAATACATTCTGACTAGACCAGTAGGGGCTCCTATCATTATTATCATACTTACAGCAGCTAGAATTCAGCAGAAATGGTACTATTTGTTATATCAGAATGTTTTTTCTTCAATTCACTTGCCCACCGGGCAAATAGATTGAAAATACATGTGCCCAACAAATGTTTCACTTGCCCAAATGTTTTCACCTGATCCAAAATTATCATTTATTTGCTATATTTCACCTGCCTACATATAAACATATCTTTGCAATAAAAATTGACAAATAGAAAAGTGTTGGATAAAAAAATGCTTATTCAGTGAAGCCCATTGCTGCTTCGCTGAGTTACCTGTAGCCATTTTCACTCACTATATAAATAAAATTTCAAATTACCAAGAAGAGGTAGCCAGTAAACTGCAATGAATACAGCTTTTAATTGGTGACACCATTTAAATAGGTGGTGTGTTGTCTTAAGCTGAGATTCCATATATGTGGTATGCACTATGCGAATTTGACAAAGATTCCACATGCACGACTATCCAGAATTTTACGACCCAAATCGAGTGTCCAGGCAGGAGTTCCCAAGAGAAATAGGTCAGCAGGTGAGGGATGTCGAAATACATGGATACCGCAATGTCATATATGCCACTGCAATGTCACATAAACATTTGGATGCCGCATATGTGGAATCTGGGCTTAAAGCTAAGATTCCATATATGTGTGGTGCAATTTGTGTGATTCCATATGAAAGTGCGTTCCCATGCATTTCAGTCTCTCATGCCATGAACATGGCAATACAACAGAAATACACATAGCGAAAACAACAACAGGTCTGTGTGTGTGGTCAGTTACTCCCCAAAAACTTACGGATGATAAATTCCATAAAATACTTTTATTATTAAAACAATATTCTGTTGTTACAGCCGTAGAATACTTATTCAGGAATATGCCAAAAATTTTCAAGCCAAGAACATGGTTTATCAGTCCAAATTGCAACTTTCTCTGTTGGAAATGGAGCAACATAACTTGTTACCGATTGCTATTGCATATAAATTTATGCTATTAAAAACCTAATAAGCAAAAAAAAAAACACCGCTGGTAGGTGCATGACATAAACAGGAACCAGCTTCAATGATGAGCATACTTAACTTTCCATTATAGATGCATCGCTATGTTTTATGGAATACTAAAAGAGAGGTAATTCAAAATGATCTACTGAGAAAGATATTGACTAAATCCATAAGCTTCCATGCTGCTGAAAGAAATCACACAATTATTCCAATCATGTTAAAAGCAAACAGTAGATTTTTATCAAGTTAATAAGACAAAAAAATCAAAGGCCGGCAAATTACACTACACCCACCAGTTTCATTGCATTTCTCCAGAAGAAACCAGTTTTTCCATAATCCTGGACAAAAGATTTTTTTTCTTGGAGAAAAGCAACCTTGGTTGAAAGAAGGTCAGACCTACCAATCCTTATAATCTGGACCTAAGTTAACTATTATTTTAATCATAATGATTTTATCAAAGTCAGTATGAAGCACCTACTTGTATAGTTAGTGGCAGTGTTGTGCTAAATACTGGTATTAATATATTACTTAAACACTTATTGAGATCTTACACAAGTAACCCTTTTCCTATATTTTAATGTTGTTTCTGCAAAAATATATCAGGTTGCATACTTGTACAGATTTAATATATTTGGTGCAACCCCAAGCCATCTCTCCATGTACTCGCTTTATTTAGTGTATATTTATGTAATGCAATTTTAGATTCAGTTTGAAATAAATATATAGATTCCATCTTTGATACAATGAAAGATCATCTAGGCAACTTTCAATATCAATATTTTTCTTACCAGTAATGGCATTGTTACAGTATAATCTGAAGTTGTGCTGAAAGAATTACTCTTTTGGGCTTCATACAGTGTCTGACTTACTGCCTCTATTGTGAGCTGTGAGATAGTCCGAGGGAAGTAGGATTCAGATAAGGTTGTGCTCTGGCATGTTAAACCCAGCACAACATTTTTTATTGGATCCAGGATGTGTAGTAAACAATCAAGTATCTGAGAGTATACAATGTTCAGTACTTGTGATACTGCTAAACTACAGGCTAAACTAGTAATTTTATAACTCAAATCTGAAACATCGCAACAGCATTCAGAATGAAGGGAACTCATCCAGCTGTTCACAGTGTCCCAGTGTGTGATCTTAGATTAATCACACTTATAAACTTGATATCACTGTTATCATCCATACATAGGATGAACAAGAAAACGACATTGTCTCGTCACATTTCTTTGGTGTAAACATGCAGCTGCTTCGACTACTCGTGTTTTGATTAGGGCCATTTCTATCAGTGGCTGTTTTTACCTATAATCTATCATCAAATGTGTGACAGTTTTGGATCTCTTAACACAATTTTCACTGATTTCTGATAAATTCCAGTCATATGCAAAGAATGACTTCTTCAGTTTTGTAACATATTTTTGAAAGTCTGTCTATAGCATCATGATGTTAACTAGTCACAATGATTTATGTTCACTGTGATCCTGACAGAATGTTTCCCCCATAGAAATTTTTTTAAACATTGGTGTGTGTGTGCCTGCATATCTATATATCATAATGTTGTGATATACATGAAATAGTGTTGTACTGATTCACTGGATGGAGCCACAACAATAGTGAATCGCATTCATCATAATGATGATACGGCTAAAATCTTATAAACAATAATAATTTTTGTTATAAGGTAAGAAAAATAATGAAGTTTTAGACATTAAATATATCTAGTTATTCAATAAACTGCTACTTTTTTTAAATTTACATTTTGGGACAGTCTTTAGCCCACATATACATCAAGTGTAAATAAACCTACAAAGCTATATACACTGACCTCTTTTCATCCACACATTAGTTTTATCATACATTTATCATAAATGGGAATTTCTTTTAAAACCCTTATCAGTAATGATAATAAGGTCATTTTAGAACTACATGGATGTGCAAAAACCATTACCTGTAAAATTCTTTTTAGGTATAAGTACAAAATTTACATATGCATTTTAAACAAAATATTTCTTCAAATAGGTGATATTAATTAATGTGAATAATATAATGCCATTTGAAATAATAAGCTATGTTTATTAGTATGTGATAGGCTTGTTTAATCTCAGCATTTATCAAACCTTAGAAATATGGCTGAAGGGTGATGACACATCCCACATATACACCTCTAAACAATACACTGTAAAAGAACCCTTTATTGGTACCGTATATACTTGTGTATAAGTTGACCCAGCAGATAAGTTGAGGCCAATTACTGACCCTGTAATTTGTTCCACAGGCATATGCTCGCCGTATAAGTCGAGGTCAAGTATTGGCTTAAAATCCCTCAAAATCATTGTCATCATTTGCGACTATCAAGTATCATTACACAAAGAGCAGCATGTTTGTGAGATCCAAATAACAGTTTGGTGAAAATTAATTGTTATTTATTGAATAATAATGGGTTAGTAGGCAGCGATGTGACAATTTTATTCTGACTCTTATTGGGTTGAATCCTATAGTGTTGTATGTCAAGGATGGCCGAAAACATCTTTCCTTCAGCTGGTAGGAAATATGACGCACATGTAAGTCGAGGTGGTTCTGGGAACTCCCTTATCACTACCTTAACAAAATTGACTTATACGTGAGTATATATACGGTATGTTTAAAATTATAAAAAGGTTCAGGAACCTTAAAAAATGCAGAATTAAGCCATGATAACTAACAAAAGGACTAATTAAAATATTTTACTTTGCTGTTAGATGAATTTTAAAGTGCCAATTTAATTAATGACTAGAGATTTATAGTATAAAAAGTTCACTAATAAACAACCATTTATATATTATTGCACATTTGTCTAATTATAAATTCTATGAATAAAATAAACAGCAAATGCAAATAAAATGTTTTATCAAAAACTTCCTACTTTTAAAAATAATGATACAATTTAGTAAATGTCATTTCTTATAAATTAAGCTAGGCATTTCTAAAATGGATTTGGTCAATATTAATGCTGCTTTTAGCCAATTCTTTATGAACAGACAATTGCAGTACTATATAAAAGTTCGATCTGAATATGGTTAAAAGAATTCACTGCACTGAATACTATTAAGCCAAATAATATTGTCTTCAAATAATTTGATTAAAATAAATACAGAACCATCTTTATGAGAATCTGCTGGATGACAGTCACAATTTGATTTGCCATACTGTATATTGTGGGGTATAGGCCCATACTGGGGTACAAGCCCCCTCCCTGTGATGAGTAGATGAGTTAAGTGGACCTATTCTGTGGTATAAGCCCAGACCCTTTTATACAAGTTTTGTTTTATCAAAAAATAAAGGTAGACAACACAAGATTTTTACTCATAAACTGAAATAGGAAGTAGGAATGGAAGTCTATTTTAGATCTTTCAGTGCACACTTTTAGCTAGAGGGATGTCTCAAACAAACATCCAGATTACTGTTGGATATAGATCTAGCTAGTTACCAGTAACAGATAATTAGGAACTTCAAACTAACATTGTAGAGATTCTGTGTTGTTTAAACACGAAAGTTTAAGCTGTAATTGTGCTAATCCCATCAGTGTACTGGGCATTGTCTAATCAAATTTCAATACACAAGACTCTGTTTATAACAAATACTGAAGCCATGTGTATGTGTGATCAAACGATAATTAAATGTTAACATGTGCTCACTGAAATTTTATGCTGTTTGAACACACAAGATTAAGCTGTAAATTTTGTTCAACTGTGTCAGTAAAGCTTGGGCAGACATTGACAAGTCAATTGTAATTGTTTTTTTTGTGCGTTGCAACATTTTTTGCATTGTGGCATCTCCAACAACCTAGATGGCTCAGACATTCCTGTAATCTACAAAGACATTCCTGTACAAGACGGTCTTTGCTAGTGAATTCGATGATGACTTTTTTAGGGTGGGGTGAAGATGACGAGGCCATGTACAAGTCAGACTGAATCTAGCTAGCCACGATCAAAGCAGTCGTGTTTTATCTCTCGAGAATTTACATCAAGAGAATTAATAAATACAGAGCTGATCCAAGAAGAATATTATATATACATGTCAAATCGGAGTGCTTCAGTTTTCGATCAGAAAGTTCAATCATCAGGAACTAGTTGGAGTCTTTCTGGGGTATAAGCCAAGTACCCTATTACCGACAATTGAAATAGTTGGGCCCCCTGGGCTTATACCTGACGATATACAGTACTGCATATCAGTGTATTGTATCATGTTTAGGCAAATGTTATAAAATAGAAGAAATAGCCTTGTTTTAATTGCCTTTATTACCAAATTAGCTTCAAACAGGAAGCTTAATTTTTTCACCTAATGGCTAGTTAATGAAAGCCAAATCAAAATTAGCCAAATCACCAAAATAGCTAGAGCTCTGGCACTTCAACTGTACATGTGCACCTTCCTGAATATCTGGTAGAATATAACACACTGCTGGCTACGAGACACCTTATGAATTTACTAAAGCGCCAGCACTGTCTGTCCAACCTTAATCCTAACTTTAACCCTAAACCAAAGAATTTGTGTAATTCAAAAGCAACACAGTATCTTGTGGGTGACTGACCATGTTAAATGGCACTGCATTCTCCACTGAGTTATTATAAAAGGGGAAACATTATAGATCCCCTAAGGACAGTGACCACCCTCAGGGGATTTTGGCTCCATCTTATCATACTGGTCCCCTATGAATAGTGGGCGATAAGATATGAACAGCTACTCAATAATAATAAAGGGAAAGAAATGCTCACATTTTCTTGTGATGGATCATGAAACAAAAGAAAATTAATCAAATCAATCATAAGACTGATAAAAACAAGTATAATTATTTATCCCCCTTTATTTATTATGCAATATTTGTCAATCCAGACATGGCTTAGTTAGTAAGTTCATGTTTAATATTGTGGTATTTCCTGGCAGCAGATCCATTATACAGTTATATATGCTACAGAAACCAGAAATGTGCCACACCAATAGTTATAAAATTGTGCTTACTGGTCTAGACTTATAGCCACTTTGTACATTTTATGGGAACTATGCCTATTAAAAAATTATGCATGCTTATCGTTTTAACACCATTGGTGACAGTCAAATAGATTTGATGCACCTAGTACAACCAAATTGATAAATGATTAACTTGTGCAAATTAAGCAATAAAAACTGGGCACATTAAATTGTATTTTAATTGGGTTGAAAATGGTCAGTCATTAAAAAATCGATATTAGAATTACTGACCTCCAAAGATAATGAATGATGAAACACCATTCACTGCTCCAGCTAGCCCAGTTGGGGTTTTAACATGTTTAATGCAGATGCTAGACTAGATCTATATACTACTACTGTCACTGTGGCTAGGTACATGCGTATAAACGGCTCTTCGTTCTGGATCGTGGACAGAGCCAACACCGCGGGATTGGCATTTCTTTCGGATTATTTTGGGTGGTACCCCTTTCATGAACATGCATGACGCCTATACAGGTGTTCTTATTGAAATTAGTTATTTATTAGATAGATAGATAATACATAGTTATTTAGATATCAGTTAGTTATTTGGCCATCAGTTAGTTATTTAAATATTTAGACATTTAGTTTTTTAGACATCAATTTTTAGACATCATTTAGTTCTTTAGACATCAATTAGTTATTTAGACCTCAATTAGTTATTTAAACATTAGTTAGTTATTTAGATATCAGTTTTTTTGTAGGCATCAGTTAGTTATTTAGACATCATGATGCAGTTACTTATTTAATTATTTAGACATCAGTTAGTTTTTTAGACAACAGTTAGTTTTTTAGACATCAGTAATTTTCTAGACATCAATTAGTTATTTAGACAAGCTATTTCATTGAATATTAAAATAGTTATGTACATTTTTGTGAAAATTGGATATGAGGTCACAGACCTTCCCATTCATTTCCATGTTAAATAAATAACCATAAATTTTACATTTTTGAAGAAGTAAAACTTCCTTAATATCTGAGCTATAATCATGAAACAGATAACATTGGAATGTTTGATTCTTGTTCTTCAATTAGTATTAAAAATTGGTGCTCTATCTTTAATTTAATTTTTTTAGTCACGTACCTACTGTCACTGTGGAGTGTGGTCAAGTAGTCTACCAGTAACCAGAAGATAATCAGTTATGCCGTGGATACGTGTGCACAGAAAGTGGTATTTCAATTTGTGGGTAATGCCCAAAACTAAAGTTATTGTTAGTCACCAACAAGGCTTTATATTTATATATATATATATATGCTATCTATTTAGACAGTGTCACCGCGTTTAAAAACCCGACAAATAATTAAATGAAGCATGGTAGACTCCAATGGACAAATGGTTGAATTAACTGATATAAAATGAGTACCAGAGTTATATATATCGTTCGACAAATTACAAACATATGTCAGATAACGATGCAAAATAACAACTGAAAGTACCATATATAAACCTTGCGTATACGATGACTACTTATATTAACTACTCAGTTTGTTTTCCTATTCATATCGCGATGAAGCCGTTCCCATATAAACTTCCTGTTTATCACTGCCAATAATGGACGTTTGTATCTGATTAAGCTTGTATTTTTAATTAAATAATTTTAAATAAAACAGACATCATACCGCATTAACACTACATAAGAATAACTATAGAGTGTATTTTGTAAGAAACATTTTGATTTTGATAGCATTTAGTAAAGGAAACTATGCTATGATACACCAATAAGTGAAAACAAATCCGATATGCGTCGCCACTGTAGTATTTGACATTTAATCCAAGCAAGTAGCTGTACAAATTCTATTTTATTATTGTAATTTGTTATATTAATTACTACGCTATTTGTTAATTTAATATAATAATAGCATTATCCTTAATATATGTGTGTGTTTGTTGCGCGCGCATGTGTGTGTGTGTGTGTGTATATATATATATATATATATATATATAATATGGCCTATGGGGGGGGGTTGTGAATGAGTCACTCACTACATTACATATCATATGATTTTATTTACGAAGTGGCTATATAGGTCCGGACCTGTAAGCGCATTTCTGGTTTAGGCTGTGCTGAATAAGCGACAGCCTGGGGATTCTCCCCGAAAGCCAAAGCATTTCTGGTTTCTGTGGTGTATACATAATACAGTGCGTCTGCTGCACTGACACACACGGCTGACACGCATATATTATATATATATATAACTGGACTGGAACATTCCATAATCCAATATTTGTCCAATCGGGACTTGACAGTATTTAATGTAGGACTGTCTACTACATGTGCTAGTCACCCGTTCCAATAATCATTTGTCACTCTCTGACTGAATACATTTTGCCTAATTGGTTAGATTCCAGCATGTCTATATCTTTCAGGATATTATACACCTGAAGCATGTCACCTTGTCTCCTACGATAGCACAAAGATGGGAGTCTCAGGGCTTCTAACCTATCTCTATATGGCAGACTTCTCAAGTTTGGTATGAGCTTTGTGGTTCTCCTCGGGATTTTTTTGACTTCCAGCTTGTCATGTCGGAATCTTGGACACTAGGTCACTAAATCCCATCTGCCATTTCTGAGACCAGTCCACTAACCGATTTAGGTCATCCTGGAGTTGTAGACAGTCCTCATGGAGACTTACTTATACCCTCAAGTTTCTTAATTAATCTCCTATGAGGAACAGTGTCGAAAGCTTTTATGAGGTCAAGGTAAAGGACACCCACAGGCTCCACCATCCATTAACCCAGTCCACCGCTCAAGTGTGATGAGTAGCTGGGTCATACATGAGCATCCTGGAACAAAGCCATGTTGGGCATTGTCAGTCATCGTATGTCTGACTCTAATTATAGATTCCATAATTTTACCAATAACTGATGTTAGGTTTACTGCTCTAAAATTTCCTCGGGAGATTTTTTATTCTTTTTTGTGGATTGGTGTTATGCATCATTCAACAATTATTACCAAATATCATGTGCTTCTGGTGTGTCCATGAAATTTTTTTCACATGAACACAGGCTGAAGTCATTGCATGAATACTTTGCAAACTTTTCCCTGAGGATATAATTGCTCTGATATATGTTAAAAAGCCATTCCAGGAGACTCAACTGTCAACCAACAATGACCTTCCACTTTTTAGTCAGACTAGGCTGGATCCTGATTACTAAAAAAGCTACACATCCACTATACTACCAGACCATATAAAGATATCTGATTGAGTTTTTGGTGTCTTATTAAATGCTCATTGATATTTGGGAGCTTCTTTCAAGTGTTTGGCATTTCTGTTATTTTACATTAATGATTACCAGATGGCAATGTTTCCAAAACAGGTTCCCATCTAGCTAGACAGCTTTTTAAAAGATTGATTGATGTTTTATGGCCACTTTTGTGTACATTGTAGGTTAAATTGGCTGAGCAACCTCTGAAGATAATGAAGCAAAGTCAAAGATGAAATACTCCTCAGATATCCCTCAGATATAGTTCCTTTACACCATATCTTTAGGTTAATGCTCATGCTAATTCCATTCTCAGATCAGAACCTGACCCCAATAATTAACCATCAGCCACTTGATCAGAGAAACACAATCACAAAGTCACTCTGGAACATATAAGTTCCATCCAAGACAAATGTTTACTGATAACTTAGTGGCTAGAGCCCTTTGCTACAAACCTCCAGATATGAGTTGATTGATATATATTATATAACATGTTACATCTATCACAAGTGTTATGTGACAGTATTATGAAGATGGCAGCTTTGTGGCCACATATCAAGTCAAGTGCCACAATTCTCTACCTTATCCATGGCTGAAAAGTACAACCATGCACATGTATGTTATAAAGATGCTGGCACAGGTGATCTATGATATATTTGTATTCAATACTAAATTACCACTCGATACTGGTTATTGGTGTATTTAATTATAGTAACAGAATTCCAGTTAAGTTGTATATATTTTATCATTAAACACTGAACAGAAGTACAGAATAACTCATAATTACTGGGGGAAAAAATGAATTAGTATATAATGTTAAGAATATAAACAAATCCAAGCTTGGTTAATGCAAAACAAAGTGCCGTGCCGTTCAAACTTAAACGATCAAATTATTGATCAAACCAAATTGTGTAAATAGCAATATTTATCATAATAGCAATGAACGGTTTTGAAATATTCAATTCTTCATCAGGTTGCATAGACTAACTAACATTACTCAAAGTTTATGTACATAAAGTAGTTGAAATGCAGGGATGATACTATTCCTTTATTATAGAAGGATCCCCTTTGAATCCCTTTAATTTTTGTGAAAACCTTGAAAATTCATTTGTTTTTGTGAAATATTCCTTTAAATTCCTTTAACTTTTTCTAGGGAAGGAAAAATTTGTGAAGATTGTCTGGATGTCTCATTAAACGTAGATTTCCATGAATTTGAAACAGTAAATTGTAAAATGTTCTAAAAGTGTTGCTTAGGAAATATTTGATCTATTCCTGAATCTGTTCTCTTAGTTAAATTATCTACATTGGCCAGTTCTGGTTTTGTCTTAGCATGTTATATCTCTGAATTTGACCAGTTGAAAAGTTGAGTCTGCTAGTCAGTTTATTTCTATAAATAATTCCCTGACCTTGGACCTGTCTTCAACCTGAATAAACGTTCACAGTCTCCAAACTGCAGAAATGGCCCAAACTCCTGCATTTTCCTGAATCATTACAATAAAAGGTGTGAGAATCAACCATGTAGCTGTGAACGTTTTCTCTGAAAAGGCCATAATAAATTCAATTTTTATATATTTAAACAAATTGGTTGGTTTATATTCAATTACCGGTAAGGCTTGTTGAAGTGTCCACAAATATTCCTTTATTTTCTTTAGAAAGCAATGAAATTCCTTTATTTTTGCAAATAAAATACCTTTAAATTTGCTTTTTGGGGGGAGAGTGGTTTGATTTCTGAAAGTTTTATTTGTCATTCTTTAAGCTGTTATTGCCTAGTCTTGATAACGGCATCACAAGAATAACTGCATCACACATTTTGATAGATTGTATGCTCTGGATGTTTGTAGGCCTGTTAGTTCTAATGATCCCAGGTGTCAGTCCAAAAGGTTTCCCGTTTTAATATATTAATTTCTTGTCGGCCAATCAGAACATGTGCTAGTAATCTGAACTAAAATATAATCATGGAGAAATGGACAATAATTATTAAGATTAAGAGCTATTTTCTTTTAATTGCAAATAAGATGTCATTAACTCTCATGTGAAGGGATGAGTCTGTTTCATCCAAATATTGTATACAAAGCAAGAACTGGTTAGATTGTGTGAAGTGGGAAGAAGAGCAATCCCTCTATTTGAGAAATCACTTATTCAGTCGCAACGTTTGTAGTTTTAAGCTGGTCATTGGAACAGCTCTATTTGTAGACTGCTATTTTATGTACAACTCCTTAACAGTTTCTATTTTAATACCACTTTAATACCATCTTTTGGAATGAGTTCTCTTGCACAAGACTTGAAAAAATTATATGCCATGCCTTATTAAAATCCTTCTGATTGAAAAACATTATGACAAATGAAGATCTGTGATTTCATTGAAGTTTTAATGGAATGTTTGGGATGAAAGAAATCTTTGCTTAACATCTGATGAGGGTCAGTTGATTAAAATATTCCTTAGTAAGTTATTTTGTTATTACTGATAGGTTTCGTACCATGGTATCTAAATAATTGACTGAATCAACATGGATGGAAGATTTAAATTTAATTGGTGTTTCATATGTATTAAAAATATTTAGAAACTTCAAGTATGCCACCCTACCATGAAGATTTTATCCAAATACCAGTAGCTATAGTACATCTGAGGTTTTAATAAATATTTAGGTAACACTTTCCAATGTTGCCATGTAAATAATGGTGTAGTCTGGAGGTCAGTCTCTCCTTACCAATAGAAATGGCTACCTTTTGGCTGAGGCATTCACTATTAAACATAAATTCATTACTTTTTAAAGATAATTCCAAAAGTTCTGTGTCTTAATTATATCTGGAAAAAAAAATTACCAATACGTTCCTGGCAGCTTGTAAACCCTTACTGTCATTTGTATGAGTAGATCTTGATATAAAATAATAATAAATAATAAATCTTTATTTCAGACTCTCAGTCCATAGTAATACAATATGAGTAACTAACTATCACAGTAAAAAAAGAGATTAAGTACAGCATCAGGCAGAGGTCATTTTACATAACATCACATTAAAAAAAAAAACAGGTTATCAGTGGGGCATAAAAATAACTAAAACAGAGGATATACTGATCATAGAATATAATTTTCTAGTGTGTAAAGTATTAAACCAGTAGTCCCAGATAAGAGAAGATAAAATTTGTAATATGTTTCCTTTGTAATTCACCAAAGGCAGGCATGCCATAGTGATCAAACATTTCACTTGCGCTACAATGTTTATCCAGTTTCATTAGTCGCCTAAGGCTATTATTATTATAGCCTACACAGTTTTTTCATAAGGGTTTCAGAAGAATCATACCAGAGTTGTGTACAGTATAGGTTAGTACAGTATGATTTAAATAAGAACACCTTGACATCATCAAAACAAAAACTAAATTTTCTAATCAGCATATTTGCATTGGCACAGAATTTACAAAGTTGTCTTTTCACATCAGATTTACATGAGTAAGTTTCTATTTTTACACCTAAATATTTACAATTATTAACATAGTCTAACTGATTATTATACAAGTACAATGGTGGAGATTTAAGATCTTTAAGTTTCTTTGGTTTGAATAACATGGTCAAACGTTTCTTACTATTATATATAATATCATGATCAGACCCATATTTTTCACATATGTTAAGTAAATTTTGCATTTCACCGGGTGACATACTCAATATACACAAATCATCAGCATATGCAATATGGTTAATAAGTCTTCCACCTAAAGGACAACCAATGTTACTTTTTGATAAAGTCAAACTCAAATCATCAATGTATATATTAAAGAGAAGTGGTGACAGTATACCAACTTGCTTGACACCATTAGTAACAGTAAAAGTAGTGGACATATTCACATTTCACCAACATATTTTGATGTTGGTACCAAAAGGCAAAAATACAGATTAAATATATGGGCATACCATTGGCCAACAGTTTATTAAATAGCGTAAAATGATTCACACGGTCAAAAGCCTCGGGCATCTAAAAAAGTCATAAATACTGGTCAGTAGAATGACCTTTTTAAAAATCAAACTGGCATTCTGAAGTCCAAAGAAATTCAGAGGCTAGGGCAATTAGCCTGTAGTTTTCTTTATCTGAGAGTATGCCATGTTTGTTTTTAACAAGTGGCATAACGGAATCAATCGTATATTTGGGTAAGTAACCATGTGTAAGCATTGAGGTAAAACTTAAAGATAATAAAATGTGAAGTCTGACTTGGGTATATAAATGCTTCACCAGTTGATCAATCCATACTGATGTCGTTAATGCCATTGTAATATCCAATAATTAAGCTCTTGCAATGAACATTATATGTAATTCCTAGCCAGAATAACTACTTCAGAATTGGCGTTATGTTGTTTTCTTTAACAACCATGCAGTCCAGTGCCGTACGTAATAACCCATGGTTTTTAGGTATCGCAGCCCCCCATCGGGTACTTAAATCTTTCAACCCGCTACAACTCAGAGCCTGTTATGGTAGGCAGTGGAGCCTTAAATATATCCATTTTGCTAGTATATTGAAGAATTCTAATAACTTTAGATTAAAAAAAATTAAATAAGCATTATAATCATATACAGTCAGAATCCGTTAATCCAACAAGGTTTGTCATATGCTAATATGTCGGATAAACGAGAATATCGAGTCCGTGACATACAGGTAGTCTCTGTCACACATTTGTAAATTATACATATATATATCTTCGTATTTAAACTAATATGTACAGACAGTATAAAGAAATACTCGTGTCACTTAGTCCATCAGATTAACTAATGATCTGCTCATTGGATAGATCACACATTTGTGTAATTACACATGAATGATTATGATTGGCTATTAGATAGCCACAAACAATGAAAGAATCGTGTGTCGGTGTATAGGGTCAAGGACGATTATAATTCGTTACGATATAGCAATTATCACGGGAAGGTTAATGAACGATTACTTACAACATGTCAATATGTCTTGCATGACTGAACCAGTGGAAATATATGGCAACATTTTTGTATTGTCGGATTATCGAGGTCATTTTACATTGAAATGTTATTTTCTGTTGGCGAAATGAAGTGTCGGAACGCGGAACACGATTTTGTCGGATTAAAGAGTCATTTATAATGGAACTAAAGCCGTTACAGGCAGTGTGTTGGTTGGTGGATTTTTTTTGATAAACGATGTCCGGATTAACGGATTCTGACTGTATATATATATATATATATATATATATATGTGGATAAATAAATATGTATTACAACAGTGCAGCGTGCCGTTAATGATTGTAGCCTCCGGCGCTGGTAACAGCGTCTTAGCAAAACATAAATAGATGGGTTCCTAGTGCCTGGCGGGCCCCAAGGCTTCAGTCTAGTCAACTGATGACAGTACAAAGGGTACCACATAGTAAACCACTACGATTGTCAAGATTATATATAGCCTTATTCGAACAAAGTTTTAAATCAGGCCCAGTTGATCCATCAGCTGTACATGTTGACATAAAAAGTTACTCTCAAGTTTGACAGCTTTAATACTTATAATATACTGATACTTATGACCTTGACGCTAGTCTTAGGGTTGTGTTTAGATGTGATCTAGGTATAAATGTGGATGAGGCAGCTTTCCATGACTGCTTCTTGAGGAGACACGTGCTAGCTATCAGCTGTTGAAAGAGACCTAAACCAGCGTCGTTGGAATAAAGGTGATATTCCAATCCATGAACTTGGGGTACCCCAAAGAATAGTAAGGTATGAAAAGTCAGTTCTCTGGATTCAGATCCTTGATTTATCTCCGAAAAGTTGTATTCAGGATTTGTAATTGCTTGGCCCAGTGATGTTTTACCCACTGTAATGCTCATGCCTAGATAAATCTTAACGAGTGAAAAATGATGCACTGCTTAATTTCTCACATACACTAACACTGTCATGCATGGATAAATGAATCCTGCTTAACTTCATCTCTAAGAACATAATTTTTTATGCACACCAGGTGTAGTCCTGTTCTACTAGTTTGGCCCTACCCAAATGATGGGTGTGTGTGTGAGTATTATATATATATATATAAAATATGTATCAGTATGTTTCAAATGTACATAACTGAAGTTACCATTAATAAATTCATTTGCCATAAATTAGTGTATACATAAATATTTCAACAATGGATCTGTTGAGAATTATCACATGGGCAATTAGTATTTTGAAGGCAAATATGTGATCCCAGCCACCTACATAGGTGTGATTTTTTGTCTGGCGGACTTAGCTGGTATTCTCCATAGACTGATGAATCATCGACAGTAATATTCAAGGCCATGTTGCCAATGGTAGTATAAAGTAGCATAATGTATACATACTGTTCCCATTTTCTTATAAAGACCAATATGACAATGCACATGTGATCAACTGTAGACAGTTGATCATGCAGTTTGTGTCCTAATTAACTGAAATATAAAATGAGAAGCAAAAACTTCTTTAAGCTAATTTTGTCACTAGTTTATAAGAATGTGTGATGACATTTCTCAACTTGACTATGGGCACACACTATCATATAATATTGCCCTCTCTTTCGCTTATAAAGGCCCTACAGTGAGCTGCATAAATGGTAACCCTCATTCACAAAAGAGAACAACAGTTTTTTTCCAGCTGCACTGGTTTACTGTACAATTTAGGTCGCTACAAGATCATGGTTCAAATATTCAAAGTACTAAATGGAACATCACCACTGGGTGTAAGTACTTATATCCAAAAGTACACACCTATCGGACTACTATGATCGGAGACTTGTTCATGATTATGGCTGTCAAATAACCACAGAACAACGAATGGAGACATTTTCCGATCACACCTATGAAGCTGTGGAAAGAGTTGCATGATCATATTAAACTAATAGCAAGCCAGAATATATTGCACAAGTTTCTTAAAACCCACTTAGTTAAATTAACCTATTTATAAATGACCATCTCTGTGTATTTACACATAAAGTGTACTGTGCTTTAAGAACCAATAAGTATTAATTATATTGAAAATATTATTATTATATTAATGTAAGTGTAACACTAAAAGAGAAACAGTAGAGTGAAATATTAAATTAAACCTGCTTATTCAGTTTGGTTATTGTTATTAATGTGCCTTGGAAATTAAGTTACATACATCACTTGGAACCTACTCAAGACAACATATAAACAATGAGGATTGCAAATCATTAAAACGGATTTATAACCACTTAATTAAGGCAAATTATAACATAAATAATGCATACAAACACATAATCTCAACAATGCATATTAATCTGATAGGTTTAACAGAAATTTTAGGGATATCACTCCATAATTCAGAGTGTGTTCTAACAGTGTGAACTCAGGAAAATAACTTCTGTGTGAATGGTTGCCACCTATAACCAAGATACTGTTTGAGATTTTCAGTGAGTAGTCTAACTGATTGCATATTGTCCTCTTCTGACTCGCAGTATCTCATTATTGGTGTACTATAATGCCCTCCATTAGTCATCTTCAGGATGATGTCATCATCATCATCTTCATTATCATTGCTGCGCTGAGGTACAGCTGTGATAACATTATCTATGTTGACACCAAATCGTAGCCACTGTTTGCCTTTGACCTGTGCTAAACTCATAACCGTTGTCTGTTTTAAAGAACCATTGTAAACTAGATAATCCAACTGCTCACATTCTTCAGCCATGCTGAGCACATAGGAATCACAACCGGTGCTATCAGTATAGTCTATGAACTTTTTTAATGTGCACCTGTATTTATTGGTCAGAGAGCTGATGGTTGAATCAGTGCATCTTGAATGTCTCATAAAACATATAGCTGTTAGAGGAATTTCTGGTTTCAACAATGCAGCAAGCTCGATGTATGGCACTTGTGTCATAATAGTGAAGTCTATCTTGATGTCAGGTGAAAATTTCTTTAATCTCTTCCAAGCTTCTGCTGACACAGTTTTTATTGATGTTATTTTTTCCTCTCTTGTGTACGTGACTAAAATACTGAGGCACTGAAGAGGACGTCTGTCGGGTTGTGACAATGCCAGCATCACGTCATCATCGAGCATAATGGATCGTAACCTCAATATCAAGAGATTGGAGAAGTGATGAACCAGTGTTTGGACTCGAGTTGGTGATGGTAGTGGAATATTGTTTAAAGTCCAAGTGCTTTGCATTTTTCCCCAAAAAAGGTACCCAAAGTTGCAGGGGTTATGAAGCCCTAAATTAAAAACAAATTTCCCAAAACCAATTTAATGACCAAACAAAAGTTTTACCATTAAACATAAGAATAGGGGTTCGAATGCCTGTTTTCCCGGGAAAAAATTTGCCCATTTCAAACTTTCTAATCTTGTTTTTTACACCATTAAAAAGAAAAGTTTAGGTATAACCTGAATAAATCCAATAAGTCTCAGGGTGAGATCCTGAAAATAAGAGCCAAACTTTCTGGTAAGTTGTACTGGCTTTTTGGTGATGGTCACAGGCAATATCTTCTTCAGCCTATCTTCACTCAGCATGCAAATTGTAGCCTTACTCCAGATAGTTGGATGATAAAAAATATGATTCAGCATGCGACATGTGCAAGAGACCCTGAATCTGTCTGCTGTATTGAGGCTGCACATAATCTTTACCCAGACAACTTCTGGAAGTTCACTGAAGTCATAAATGCCCATCTTTTTTCTAGAATAAATGATAAATGTCATGGCTTGTAAACTTCTGCATCAAATATTTAGTGCATAAATAACAATATATTGGTTATATAATAAAATGGATTTTCTCTTAAATCAATACTGTTGAAAAATTCCCCGTTCTAAAAAACATTTCCTTTTCAATTTAAAAATTTAAAAAATGCAAATAAAAAAAGGTTTTAAAAACGTTTTTTCAAAAAAACCCTTTGTTTGGTGGGTAGAAAATTTCAACAAAAAAGAAATTTAAATGTTAATTACCCTACCTAAAAAAAATTTTTTTTTTGCTTTTCTCAACAGTTTTTTTTGGATTTTTAAAAATTTAAATTTAGAGTCTTAATTTCAAAAAAAAAAAAAGGGAAATAAGTTTTGATTCAGTTCTGTGACATCCAATTTTCTTAATTAATTTGTTACTATGTTACTTAAAACTTATATAATATAAATTTCATGAATCAAATTAATAAAAATGGCAAATACAACAGAGGCTGAGCATTTCATAACCCAGCAGAAACATACATCATCAGAATGTAACACTATTTTTTACGATAATATTTGTACACTGAATGGGATGGTTGGATGAATGTTATTTAACAACACATTGGCATAATTGGTGTAATTCAGTATAGAAATAAGTGTTTCTCATTTCTTGTGCTAGACCAGGATAGCACAAGAAAGTAGAAACACATAATATATATATATATATATATATGGTCAATGGTGGACTAGTCAAAATTCAAATGACTAATAATTTGTGACAGGACTATAGATAAATGGACAATAACAAAAGGATAAATAATAATATATATATATATGACCCGTTTAAATAGGTATGTATGAACTTGCTTCTTAGTCATTAAGGTTGTCAAATAAAAATTGTTTATGCATTTTTTTTTAAAGAAACATTGTACTGGATCTTGTGTTAATATTATGCTGGCATCTTGTTAATTTGATAGGAGTATCTGAGTATGAGTATTCGAGTAAGCTGCGACTGTGCCATTGACAGGTCAGTGGGCTGTGCCATTTACTCAGATTTAGAATATTATGGACTAAATTTACACTGAATCTTAGTTTCCACTTATTTCACATAGATAGAAGCAATCTATATAAATACCTACTACTAGTTAATATTTTCTAAATATCTGGAAACGGCATCACACTGGAAAATATGGTAATATCCGATTAGATATATAGATCTAGATCTATTACTATTTCAGTCTTTCGTGGTCACTGTCGAGTGTCGGCACATCTACGTCGACAATAAACTCAAAATGAACTGGTAAACAATTCTGTGGTTTAGATATATCATAGATAATGATCGTAATAAGTTCAATAATCAACTATATTCGATGCAACGATGAACTATGTTAATAAAATAACTGACGGTGACTAATTCTTCTAAAAATCACAAGAAATGGGCAACAATCGGGACATACCTCAGGAATCGCCTCTTAGTTATGACGTCATAGAAACGTCATCGCTGTGCTATAAATATAGATCTAGTCTTTACTAAGTAGGCTATGTTATGAAACTGAAATTATTTTGATCCTTGATCAAAATGTAACATACACCGCATTATATTTATATCAAGCTGTTACTATGTGTCTTTTTTCGTCTCTGCGACTACAACAGAAACAAAGAATACAATATGTTACGAATGTTGAGAGCCGTAAAACAGAAGCCAGTTCTAGCTAACCCGTCACTCACAAGTGATATGAATGGCGAGCTGAATTATACCACATTAGGAACATTTTTGAGTTAGTTTAAATCCAAGCTGTGTATGGTTATTGTTCTGTGTGGTTATTGTTCTGTATGGTTATTGTTCTGTGTGGTTATTGTTCTGTGTGGTTATTGTTCTGTATGGTTATTGTTCTGTGTGGTTATTGTTCTGTGTGGTTATTGTTGGGTTATAAATTACTGCTATTTCATCAAGTTTGAAGCGTAACGACTTGCGTCATAGAATAAGCTGTCTTTTGTTTCTCTTAGTCGTTACAGATGCACCCCTCTCTTTGTGTGTGCGTGTGTACGTGCTCGCGCGTGCATTGGCTATAATTACCGATTTATCAAAATACCCCACTTAATTGTAAAGAAGGTAAGTCTATGTAATTATTAATTATATAAATTATGCAGTAAGTGTGTTTCACGATCAGGTTTACCGGATACACGTTATTAAAGGTCGCTTCACTGGTCAGCCAAATTAATACATGTTTTATGATGTTAAGTAACATCGAGCTATAGTTATGTAATTACATATTGAAATTAATACAGTTTATATGTGATAAATAAACGTGCTAAAATATTCTGTAGTAATAGCTTCAAAACATAAGCCTATAATTATGGCATAATCATTTAAATACAGAAACAGTGTATATATATATATATATATATATATATGTGTGTGTGTGTGTGTTAAAATATATACATATTTTGATTTATTTCTTTCAATGTTGGTTAACCCAATAAATATATTACAAATATATATTAAGTACTGCTGCATTTATAACTCCCTAAGCTAGTAAATAGGACACCCACGTTCTTTTCTATACTGTTGTACACCGAGGCACGTTTGAAGAAAGAGATTAACTCGCCTTTCAAGCATCTAATAATATTATAGTAATAGTATAGTAGATTTAATAAAACACCCTTACTATCACGACCCATCTAAAGACACTCTAACCCAATGAGATGTAATTAAAACTCAATAAGGAAGATGAAGGCAAGTATATATATAAACAAATGTAATGAAATAGAAATTAGGCTAAATATATTTTTTATAACAGCCGTCTTTAAAATCTTAAAAACATCTTGTTCTGACAATATCCTAGCCTAAAATAAAATTATGATGCTTAAATTTTAAATTGGGTATTAAATAATTGGATCACGCGTGTGCGCGCATACACACACACACACACACACACACACACACACACACACACACACACACACACATTATTTATATATCCCCATTTTGTGACGTGTAGATAGAATCGATCTACATCTAGGATTTGTTCTATATTTTCATCCACAAAATAGTTGTTACGGATTAAAAGACGCTCAATTTGTTATCTTTAGAGAATGTAAAGTGACACCAATCTAAGTGAGCGAACCCCATTGTGAACATTTGTGTTATTACGACTTATAAATCAGTTGTACGATTATAATATTAATGACTAGACAACGATGAAAGATCGAGACCCATTTGCCATGCTGCATACTTTTAATCACTTTATTAATGATTAAATTATGTATTTATTTATGGTCATGTTAAATGACAACAATTACTTGTAATTTTGTAGTGTGAGTCGAATGCCAGCTAAATTAGTTTGTTTTCATAAGTTCGACAAAAATCAACAACATTTAATAATGGTCGATAGTTATCGGCTATACATCGTATCGGATTTTGATTGTGGATGAAACATCACCAGACATTAGCTATTAGTGTTAGTTCGTGTTTTAAAATGGCAATTAGATAATGTTTCAGAGAATTGTTGTCGAACAGCGAACAATCCTTGAGTGAGAAGGTGTTCGCTAACAGCAGTGATGTCATTGTGTTACATTCATTTATTTAAAAAAATAGATTTAGACAAGCAGATGTTAATTCATCGGAAGCGCATGAAGAGGTCCTCTAAAATGAACGGATAGATTTTTATATGAAGACACTACCGTAGCAGAATCAATGAGATGAAGTGATACCGTTTTAAGAGTAAGCAAGTTTTGAGTCGTGGTAGAATCTAGCGTTAAATTAACAATTTCCTTCAGAAAATGATATTATATACACCTAGATATATGTAGCCTATACGTCGCTCGGGAATATAGATATCAAATAACACTGAACTATTGGCAATATATGCATCGAAATACCATTGTCCCTGGCACATATTTACCAAATAAATTAAGGATTAAACGCCTTTGAGAATTAAAGATCGGTTCTTAGAAATATTTCCAAATAATGTGAACAAAAATGCAAGAATAATCACTCGTTTTATTTTCAAACTTTTCCCCCGAAATTCTCGCAGCGACTCAAAACGTCAAAAACATGTGATATTGTTTATCACGTTAACGATTTTGTGAACGAGGACTTCACCTGTTGCTGTAATCCGATTTTCAGTAAAAACTATCTAAGATGGGCACAGATCATAAATAACTTGTATTCATATAACAATCTACCCACCTGTTACCCTTTTAATGTTGGCTGGGTATTAATCAAAGATGGTCTTTATCGAATAGCAGTCAGTCTTTATATGGAGAACTGGACCAGCCAGAGGCTGTATGGGGAACATTTATCATTAATATTGATCATCGGTCTATATGTTAAAAGATGTTACCGCCCACTGGAGTTAGTGAGGACGTCAAACTTCCGACGACAAATATGAAGATGCCGGCACCAGAGAGACATTTTATTTGTTCACGTTGTTAATGACCACACTGAGAGATGTTCGCAGAGATACTGGCGTTATCTGATCAGTTGGAGGATGGGTTGGGTTTTTCCCCCTAGTTGGACCAGCTTGTGAGTATTTTGTCTGTTTTGTGGGGAGAGCGTTGGAAGATGATATTTGCAACAAATGTAAGTACCAAGAAAATTAAAATAAGTTAACATTTAGTTGTACAACCGACCCATACAATGTTCTACATTACTCGTGGGAGAATAACGGGAAATGAAAACAAAAAGATATTTAAAAAACCTTCAACATAGTAATGAATTAATATATAATATCTTGAACTAAATTGTTTACGTGTTTACTTGTACGAATGATATAATGAAGAAATTGATGGATAAGATTTCGATTTTATATATATATATATATATATATATATATACAAAGGTACGTGCAGTTATATGCGTTAATGTGGTTGGGCTCCTGATTTTCGTAAGGTAACATGAATCTTCCTCATTCGAGTTTCGTCATTGCTAACAATGTCTCGAAATTATATAAACAACCAGAATTACCCTGTCAATGAAACTGACAAATATACCACGTATAGAACTGAAATTGTTTATCAGTTTAAACTATAATCGAATTAGAATACAAAACAAGCATTAATGTCGAGACATACAGGCCACAGTCCGATAAGGTTCGCCAAAGTTAGGCGGGCAATGGCTATGGGACGGCCATTGTTGGAGGCGACACGAAATTCCAGACGGTGGACAGTGTGTTTTAGCACCAGGTGATGTTGGTTTCGGTTTCGGTTTGGGCGTGTTCTCACCAGTACCTGCCCCACTTTGACTGCGGTGACATCCGGCCGGGCGATGCCACGTTCTCCTGTTCGATCTGCTTTACTCTATCCAACAACGACATCGCCTTCTGCATCTTCCTGTTCACCTGACGTTGATTGAAATAGACCTCCTCCGGGGACATCATCCTCAGTGGTACGGGACTGCCCCGAGATGGCGCCACCATCTGATGCTGTTTCGCTGAGCCGGCGACGTCTGAGGAGCGGATCTGAATGTTCGTCTTCACGACGTCTTCGTATTCCATCAGCATGGCCATGGAAGCCTCTTTGGAGAGGGTGGCGCCGAATCGGAGCGGCGTAGCGTAGGGAATGGCCACATCGTCGGCGAAGTCGGCCATGTCGTCGTCGTCGAGATCCAGAACGGACGTGTCCAGATTGCCGCGCCGGCTAATCGAGTCCTCGGGCTCCAGAGTGGCTGTGTCGATGTCCCGTAATGTAACCGCAGAGACGTCGGATCTGGCGTACGTGCTGCTGCTGCTACCGCTCGAAGCGTTGCTGTATTTACTGATGAGGCTGCTGCTGCTAGACGGCCGCTCGGTGGTCACCTTCGGCAGCGAGATCTTGTCCAGCGATCTGACGAACTTGTCGATGTCGAACATGTCGACGTCGGATTTGGTCGAGGTCGACTTTATTTTTGGTATCGGTCGTCGGTCGAGTTTTGCCGACGGTTCGCCGCCGACTTTCTGCGGCCCGACGACCCTCTGTACGGGCGTCAGTGATCCTCTCCTGGAGTGTACCATCTCTCGGGAGCGCACCTTGATGCTACTTCGTCGGCGCATCTTGCCAGCGAACTTCTTCTGTTTGGCGTTCGGCGGTTCTCGAGGCTCGTCTAGCTCCTCAATGATGGGCATGATGTCTAGCGTCTCGGCGCCCGGGAACCACGACGACAAACCCTTCGACTGGCGCGGTCGCGACGTTATTTGACACATCCCAGACACGCTGTTGTTGGTGCTGATGTCGGGAAACTTCAGCATGGCGCAGTTGTCTAACATTGGCACGATTTGAAACGGGTCGCACACTAAAGATGATGCGTCGATGAGAGATGATACTTCGGCTTAGGGTTCGTGTAATCCTTCATCGACGGGCATCCTCCCGAATCATCTCGGCCAGGGTCTATCTGTGGCGTAGATGGCTATGAACGTCCACGCTTCAACGACCTGGCCTCTGTCATGGGCTACGTTCACGTCGGATGCCTTTCTCAGTATGCGCGACTCGTTCGAGGTTAAGGCGTAATTTAGTTGAAATGCAGCTAATCCGATCGTATCGCGTAGAAAAACGTTAACAGAGGACAATAAATGACCGGTGTTGTTTGGGTGTGTTTTTCTTTTTTCTTCTCTATTCTTTAGCCTACCTAAGCTTCTTGCTGTATGGGATAAAGACTTTATTCTGCCAACAATCGACTGGCCTACGCTAGTGTATGTCTCGTTAAAACAAACAGTGCGCTACCCTCACTGGCCGATCGTCGGCCGTAATCCAGAACTTTTCTTTCTAAGATCCGGCCAATTACAAAGTTGAGCGATAATCCGCAAGCTGACGAATTTCTTCGACTTAATCCCGGTTCAGCGGTTGGTGTGTGTTGTAAACGGCCTTGTTAGTGTACGGATGACTGTGTTAGACCGTTTAGGCAACCCCCCCTCCACTACTGGCGAACATACAAATACTGGCACTCGTAAAATACGTTGTTTGCATTGTAAAGTTATGTTGACACGATAAAACAAATCACATAATTCTTATTGTCTTACAATGTTTCTCTTAAATATTTCTTTCCAGTAGAAAGAAGGCATTTCTAGAGGCCAGAAGGTTGATTCGAGTGCTAAAGTTTCAGACATTTCCAATCAGTCACGTTGAAGCAGAGCAGGAGGACAAAAACGAGATGGAACTTCGACTGTGATATCCACCACTCATTAGAATATAAATATTTCGCCTTCAACACTCGAACGTGTGTCGTCAGTTTATGTGTCACACGCCGTTGTCTCAATAAACAATAAAAAAAAAAACAAAAACATTTCCAGCATGCTTTACCCATTCCCCCTAATATTAGCCAACTGAAATATCAAACAAGTATTCTTCAATGTACACTAAATACTCACTTAACTAGATATGCATTATGAGTATTTGACATGAAGTATTTGACTCCTTTAGCCCTCCATGTTGAAATGGCTTCCTCAGACATTGACTAGTTACAGTGAATGTGCTCTCTAAACTAAAGTCAAGTTATCAACTTGAAGCATGGAACATTTATATTTTCGATTTTTCACATTGATAGCCAATCCCATCTATGGCATACGAAATATGTTTTAATGGGACATATAACGGCATGACGACATACGTGTATACATTTATCTACAGTTACGTAATCTCGTATATGTAAAGGTTTTAGTGTCTTGTTATTTTTAGTAAATATTACAGTATTGTTGTTATTTGGTAATCGACAAAAATGTGTGTGGGGGGATATTTGTTTGTTTGTTAGTTAGCAATCGACAAAAATTATGTGGGGGTATTTTTATAGTATTAGCAGTTAATAAAGGTAATTATCCATTGTACAGTACACGGGCACACGCACACACACACACACATACACACACACCTATATACATACACGAGTGTGTGTCTTGTATACAAGCGCAAAAATAAAACACCCATATCAAAAGAATGATGTCAACGATGCCCCATAATACTTCATTAGTAAATTTTTTATTTTTTATTACACTTTTATAATGGCGGCCTGGTTGCTCTAAATATCAACAACGTTCAGTTTGAGTAATTAGCCTCTTCGATAATATATCCAATTATTTCCGAATACTCTTCGCCAGTTGAAAACCTATGCAAGTGAAGTTCCCCATCTACGGCATAAATATAAGTAAAACACGGTGTGTTTGCACGATTTATATGAAAGTAACTGTAAGTTTACTTGCAGGTATGTGTCGATGTGGTATAGTAGGGTGACCCTATAGTAGTATTTTATGATGAAGGTGGTGTCGGACTGCTGCTGGACAGTAACAACTTCCTCATGTCTTATGCCAGCTATGATGAGTCGTTGTATCCGTGTAACTTCGTCATTATTGCCCGCACCCATAAACCACAGAACAACACGCAGCTGCTGGTACTAGAAGGCATGCAGCTGGTACTCAACCAAGATATCTCCAGCACGACGTTCTTCACGGAATATGGGATCTGGGTAAGGTTATTAGCCATTCGTCGTCACCTTTTCAAATTCTCTTTTCAGACAGGATTTCGGTTTTGTTAATTTCATATCTAATTACATGAAATTCCACTAGATCAATTCCTTATCAATTCGAAATAATGTTATTGTTTTTTTTTAATAAATGAAAAGTTAAATGGCAATTTATTTTTGTAGACATGATCACTTCCAAATACAACAATTCAAATTCTACAAATATTCTCAAGTAAGCGCTGTTAAACCGTAAGAAGTACCAATACAAGCTTGTCAATGTCAAACACCTTTAGTGGTGGATTCATTAGGGTCTCACTTGACGAGAAGACAAATATTATAATATATGTTTTTGTTATAAATGCCACATGATATACTATAGCTGATCAACCAACAAGTTTCATTTACTTGCCCGATATTATAGGTGCAACTGTAACAGGAAATCCTCTTTCTGTAAAACTTGACCCCGTAACCAAGAGTTCACGACAAATCTATCACCCGGGACATATTTTCTCTCACTAGCTTAAGTGAAAGATTTCCAATAAATGAATTTTCTAACCCACAACTGATACCAATCAACCATCCAGAGTACTCAGTGAAATACACATTTCCAATCCACTATCTGTTATAGTGGAACAGCTAGAATGACAATATATATTTATTATTTTGAGGGGATTTCCTATCATAACAAATAGAAAAGTCTTTCGTAAAATAAAAGACTAATTAAATCTATAATAACTTCAACACTTGGACGTTTCTTCAATTCCAGAACAGCTTAGTGACCGATTTCTGGATACAAGATCCAGATAACTATACGGATAGCAACATCAAGATAACCAGTGACGGAGATGGAGGCTACTTTCTGGATCCTACACTCGAAGGTTGCAATATCCGATTCTACGCCAAGGTTGATGGCATCTATTCTAAAATGGCTATTTACGTCAACAAAGACCAGTACAGTGGTCACGTCAATGGGCTATGTGGTAATTGTAATGGAATTCTAGACGAATACGATGACCTTCCTGATGGTAACTCTATTGAAGCGCCCATGAGGATCGTCGACAATGTCCTTGTGCCGAGTACAAACTTCCCACCAAGCCCTATCCATTAACGGCCCACTCATTGTTAGAAGGACTGCTAACCGAAAGTTTAAACTCAATGACGAAATAGAAATAAAAGAGCAAGAACTGAATTAATCTCTCTCTCTCATACTTTGTGTTGGAGCGAGTTAAAGGTTTGAATTCATCTGTGTCTTTTTTACAATCGATCTATCTGTTTGTCTGATGAATCCTTTGCAATCCGGATCCACTTACAACACCCTTGTAAATTTGGGATAAATGTGTTTTCTTCAGGTAATATTCATCAGACTTACGTCATTTTCAAATCTGTGTAGTAACGTCGTCAACAGAATTATGATTTGTTCGAATAGCTACGCTTAAATCTGAACTCACCGAAAATAGACCTACGCGGGTTGGCGGCCATTTTGGAATTTGGAATGCACGTATGTATTTTTAATCGTGGTCAAGAACGATAAAATATTCATTACAGTCTATATAAGTTTATATATGCCTATATGTACTATTTTCCTGTAAAATGATAACAAATTGATTTAAAGGAGAGTTATTAACGCACATATAATATAGTACAAGACCTCTAACTGCATATAAGTCATGTAAAAACGTAAAAAAATAACAAATGTCCATTATCGTCCACCATCTTCCAGTGTCCTGGTGCTTGTTACTTACGTCTTCCCAACACACTCTCACTCACCCAATAGATGTACATATTAATATTATTGTGATTATAGAAACATCACGCACACACGCATACACGCACATACAAACACAGCTCCTCTATGGTCTAGCGGTAGCGTTTTGGACCACAGATCACGACCACCCGTGTTAGAATCTCGGCGTGGGAATAGCTGAAGGGTGTTTCATCTTTGACTTCGCTTCACTACTTTTCGAGGTCGCTCGTCCCATTTAGCCTACCAGGTATACAAAAGTTGCCGTAAAACACCAGTCATCACTCACACACACACATACACACACACACGCATACACACACACACACACACACATTATTATTACTATTATTATTATTAACTATAGCATATTTGTGAGCCAGTTAGCTATCAAAAGCGTTATACATACATACATACATACATATATATATATATATATATATATATATATATATATATATATATATATATATATATATACACACACACATTCCCCACAGATATAGAACTGCGTATTTGACCTTAACCTTACTGCCCTTTAACCACAGGAGAGGCTTGGTTGACCATTGTTGCTAGACTATTGTTTTCATTTTAATTATTTAAATAGACTAATATTTATTAATTATTAATATTTTGTGGGTGAAATGTACTGATAGTGATAGCGACATTATTATCAGTGATATGTCAGATGATTTAGCTATATTTAATTTAAAGCGGATGAATTTCACACTACGGTATCGGGTTAGAAACAAAGACTATATATAACAAGACGTGTTAATTCGCGTTTTAACATGGGACGCCATTTTGAATTCATCGAGCGCCAGGGCCCTAGCGACCGGAGGTAGATTCTCATGGACAGCTCCCTTCGTTAACATGGCGGCTAATGGCACTGGTTCAGTCTGCGCCGCTTTCGGCTGTAGTAACAGAAAAAGTATGCACAAATAAAGACATCCCCGAAAGGAAATGAAAGCTAGTGTAAAAATTTGATATGATCTGGCTTTTTTAAATAAAGAATATTTAAAAAATAAGCATAACAATTTGAAGTAGACACGCCCCTACTTGACATGACCCAAGCAATTGGCCCAAGCAGGATCTATCTAGATCTATACTTGTTTCAGACAAAATCTGATTAAAGTTTATTGAACAATATCAACCTATTAATCACAAAATGAGTATGTAATATATACATAAGCTTACAGTTAAATGTACTGGAGCCACTAAAGATGTTTTGGGTGGGAGGTATATTTTACTTTATCATTGTTAATAATATAATTGGACTTCTAAAATTACTATAATCAGATAATTTTTCCCTAATTCAATAATTATAAGTAGCTGAATATTTACATGATCACCTGCATCCATATTTATTTTTAAACATAAGCAATTGGTACTTATTGATATATATGGACTTCTATTTATAATTTAAATGTTATGAAATTAATACCTCAACTAGTGGTAGTAACATTCATTTTGTTATTTTTTCTATTGACAGAAGTAAAAGATGGGTTATTAATTGTTGTCGTTCAGATATATAATGAGGAAAGATTTAAATTACTTGAATACTAATTGTAGAATGTATGATATGCATTTCACTGAAACGGAATTCATGAACCAGACAACTTATCTAGAATGCTATTCCAACTATTTTTGATGTACCAAAATCCACTGCATGCATCCTATACAGGAGACAGGGCCAGGCTGTGATGGTAATTAATATTTATAAATATTAATGGTGAAAATTGGTATTATAAAATTAATTAAATAAGAAACAAGGCATCAAAGCCATGAAATTTTGTCAGCCCATTTCATATCTTAATACAAAAAAAGCATTACCAGCACCTGAATTAGTACTTGAATGTGCTTTAATTGGTATATTTCTCTTCATAACTTAAATGCATATCAAATCAAATAACCAACTTGAAAAAAAGGAAAACATGTGTTTACACATTGTGTATGCACTTGGTTCAAGTCATTATTTTACAAGGTATTGTTCTGTTTCAGTCCTTGAAGTTCTATGATGATGAGATACCATGTAAACAGGCCAATCTCTTGGTTACAGATTTACTGGTGTTATCTGTTACAGTAGTCAATGCATGTGTCTATTACATCTCTGGGTATATTCTGTCTAACTTTAAACTATTCACTGATCTGGACTAAATGCACTATTTTTTATAGTAGTGGTTGTTTAGAGCTGGAAGCAATTTGGGTTATTTGTCCATTTGATAACAAATGACTGATTGTAACTATGATGAACCTGTGGCACAAGAGATTTGATGCCGATTATTGTATGAAAGTACTAATTTCTCTATCTCTAACATGTTAACGCAAACATAAAATTGTTAATATTCCATGTATATTCTTTGTTCTCAGCTGGGCAGGTCTATATTGCATGGTCTATATTATTGAGGTGTAGACTTTAAATGAACTTATGATTTTTTTAGTTAATATATGATAAACGGACATGATGAATATATGGTGAATTGTGTTATGGTTGCGTTATAATAGCTGTATATATCATTATATGTCTATATCCAAATAAATAAAAATTATGGACTATGATAAACTGACATGATGAAAGTATGTTTGTATGCATTTACCTCATATATACCTAACTGTTTTCATTTAAAAAACTACGCCTTCCACACACAAAGCTGTGAAATAACCTAAACCACGTTCAATTAATTTTTAATAAACTGTCAAGTGATCGCAAATTGTAGGCTATGAATTAATTAAGTGACTGGGCTGTGAAATCACTTAATTATTTATTTACAGTTTCAGAGCTTCGTTTCCTTCAATATCATGTGTGCACAATTAAAGTGTTTATTAGTAAAAGAGTATGTGATCATGTAATATATAGTACTAGTATTGGCAATTCATTTCAACCATCGCACTCATGTACACGATCAGATATGGACAACCAGAGAGCTTTTGTTTATCTGAGAAATACCCCCGGTCGCTGGAGGCGCCACTGGTTCAAAATTCAACATGGCGCGGAGAGTAACGCCTCTCTATATTTAAGCTCTCTGTTAGAAGTCTAAGAATCACGGTGTTGCATCACGATTTCCGCGTGTAAAGAGCATTGAACCAATTAAAGAAGCAGATCTTAGAATAGAAATTAACTGAAATCAGATAGGGCAAGATAATAAGAGAAATTAAAAAAATTATAATAATGTGAACGACTATCAATCTTATATGATAGAAACTTGGGAACTTTTGCATGCAATAATAATATAAGACATGAAACATATGAATAAACTTATTTAGAATGAATTAATTAGCATTAATACAATACTTTCTGATCCTAAGGCATCTGCCGATGGAAGCAGTAACTTAAGATAATATTTATAAGTACATATAGTTAAGAAAACATCATCAATTGTAAATCCAGCCTTATTTATTTGTAACAGATCTTTTGATTCTGATCAAACACAATTTTATCTGTAATTGTGGATAAACAATAATTATCCTATATGGCACCTTGGAACTAATTCGCAGAGTGACGCTGCACTGCAACTAGGTTATTTATGCTAAGCTGATCACGTGTTAACATTAATTTCCTGGTACTTAAATTTGTTGCATAAAAATAATAACTGAATTAACATTGATGCAGAAATTGGTGATTAAACAACGAAATTTGATGTCTGAATATATTAAATAAGTGATTTTGTTTCAAATAATAACACGACTGATTTAATGTCAATTTTAATTGATCTGCTTTTCGTGATATGCATAATCCGAATCATTACAACATCAATGAATAAATATAAGACCTCAATTTTGACCTCATGAACCATTCGCCCCCGATGGACACTTCTCTCTCATAAAACAGAATAATCACTCTTGATTAGAAATTAATTATTTTTGCTAAATGTTATCAACCTGTGAATATAAAGTGTTAAGACTTTGTTGGTGTGATAATAACGAATACAAGAAATTACTTTAGGATTAATTTCCATTCTCATTGCAGTAACAAAGCAAGCAATTTTATGGAATCAATATCAGCCATAACAGATTGCAGGTATTTACACGCGAACATGTGGTTTATATTTATTATTTACACCTCGCAGGAGTTCCCTGGGTGTCAGTTTATCACCGGCAAACTCATTCTATTTTTCCAAATATGTGCTTGGACTGAGTTAGACTTACGTGAATTGTGTCTTGGAAGCTTATTGTCGGCGACTAATTGTATCTGGATATCAACATCTATAGCATCTTTCGATGTTTTTACCTGAACTTTTCTGGTAGAATGGTAGATGCTACCTGCATAACTTGTCAGGTCAAACATCTGTGCTACCACTCAGAGTCATATTTTGTTCTAATCACACGGGTTGAAGATGGACCAAGAAGCAGGAGGGCCTGGTATGTCAGCCATGACACTTATGCCAGGTACAATCTGGTATGTAAAGATGTTACTGGTCAGTGAGCTGTAACTAGTGTCTCAGGTTTAATTGGCCTTTGAAGCACTTACGGACATATATCGAAGTGAGTAGTAGAGTTGGCGACATAGGTAACATCCGGATGATGAAACATCATTAGTCCAAGTGAGTAGTGATAAGTACGCCTTTGCAGGTGGCATAAATTAGTCGTACTTTTAATGGACCTGTCTCTAATTTTAAATATGCCTATAAGCTATATATGTAATGCTTGAAAACATATTACTAAAACACATTAACTAATAAAATAACAAAAACATACAATATAAACATTTCATATGCCCCGCCATCTCCTATTCCTATGAGACACAACCCCTGGTATGTCTATATTGGCATCTTCAAGTATACATTGAATGATTGATCATATCATCAACTAAAATTAAAATGTAATTTTGTAAGTAGGCCTCCCCTTCACGGAAAATAGTATCAGTGCAAGATAAATGACAGCTAACAGTTAAATTTATACCACCACATTACATATTACATACACCACAGCTAACAGTTAAACTAATACCACGACATCACTTTTTACATACACCATGCTAACAATTAAACTAACACCACCACATTACATGTTAAGCTATTACCACTACATCACTTGTTACATATACCACAGCTAACAGTCAAACTAATACCACCACATTACATGTTACATACACCACAGCTAACAGTTAAACTACATCACTTCTTACATACATCATAGGGGACGCCTCCGTGGTCTAACGGTAGCGTGTTTGACCACAAATCACTACCACTCGTGTTCGAATCTCGGCGTGGGCATATCTGATCATTACCTTCGGAGGTCGCTCGGCCCACTTAGCCTCCCATGTGCACAAACGTGGCCGTAAAAGACGAATAATCATCATAATCTTATATACATCACAGCTAACAGTTAAACTAATGCCACCAAATAACATGTGACATACACTACAGCTAACAGTTAAATTAATGCCACTACATTACTTGTTATTTATACAACATCACTTGTTTCATACACCACAGCTAACAGTTAAACTAATACCACCCCATTACTTGTTTCATACACCACAGCTAACAGTTAAACTAATACCACCAAATTACATGTTACATACACAACAGCTAACAGTTAAACTAATACCACCACGTTACTTGTTATTTACTCTAGTACGCCTCGACATAAGTCTCTGGGCGGGGCTACTAGCTTTTCCGATTGACATTGCATATATAGTATGGAGAACTTGCGTCTCGGCTGAATTCTCAACCACTTTCAAATTTCTCAAACTCAGCTTTTTCGAACTATGGGCTATTGTCACTCATAAGGAATTCGATGGCTAATAATATCCCGTGACGTAGAATCGTTGAAGTGCTCAAATTCAAGAACATCTGAGTATATATTAATAGTGATCAAACAGTCCTTCTTAATCAGTGGGTTCATTGCAACATTTCGCCATGGTCTATCAGGTGTGTGGTAAGAGTTATTGCTTGGGTTGTGATACTGAGTTTTGCACCGTATACGTTCTGTGAAGATGCCTGGCCAGTACAGTTGTGTCCTTAATAGGTTTCATGTACGCCTCAATGTGATTTGATGAGCATATTCCCTGTAGCATCTCTTCATCTAGAGCTAAGAGACAACTGTAACACATTTGTACACTACACGACTGTATAAAGCGATTCATCCGGATAGCTAAGTTATTACCTGGATACAGACAGGAACTCCATCCCAGTATTCAGGCCATTCATAAATTACCATTGTAATTAGTGCTTTTAATATTTCGTCATTTCGAGTCGGAGCATGTATCTGGCTTAATCTTGTCTTGTCAAGTTAAGGAGAATTGATCTCTCAGGCCGTCATTTTAAGGTAAGACCTCTTATAGGGGCTTTGTTACTTTCATGCAGAGTTTACTGCAGAACATATGGTTGTGTCCTGATGAGGGGGTAAATAATCTTGTGGATGATACTGATTGTCTTAATATATATTTTGCCTTCTCTTCTGTGGGGATTTGGCTTAACCTCCGAAGACAAACATATAAGTACTTCTCATAAGAATGTTCATGATAAACAGAGAAAATCCGAGATCCTGGAATTTCATTACATTTCTTACTTGATAACATAGATTTGGAAAGTTTATTAGTTATGTACATCGAGACCTCTTTATTGTACTTGACAATCAGTTGGTACTTCTGAAGTCGTATAATGAATAGACCACCTTACTCTGCAGATCATAATACCACAGAACTGGAATACTTGTGACAAGCTTTATATTGTACTTCCATGCTTCGTCATAATGGGGAACCCATGTAAATGATACACATTCATCCAGTAGGTGTCATAATGACTCCACTACATCTGACAACTTAGGAAGAAATGTTTAGAAGTAGCTAAGAAGTCCAACAAAGCGGCACGCATCTGATATGTCACTGTTTTTTTGCCATCTTTTCACGATTTTATCAATTCTCTTGGTCTGGCTCGAAAACTCGGCTTCGTAAGCTATTGAAACACATTTCAAATAGATGTAGCCAGTAGATTGTGAAGATTACTATCATGATCTTGATTACTCTCATCATCCAGTGCATCTTTTTGGAACTTGTCTGGTGCTGGGCTGTTTCTGTATGATTACAAATACAAATTTTTTAAATCGTAATCATTTAATAAAAAACAGTCAAATTTAAATGTATTTAAGTACAACTACAATTTGTAGACATTTCAAATACAATTTATTTTTCAAATAATGAACACAAACTTTCATTTTTCATTTTTATTTCTTTTGACGTACACATTTTGTATTACTATTGGTAAAACATCACATATATTATCTCTTATGCCATCATGCATCATCACATAACACACCTCATCACACAACATCATATATATTATTACATATCAGTTCAGATACACCATCATATATCATATTTTAGGGTACCAGAGTGGTTGCCCGGGTAACTTGTAGAATTATATACTGAAAATAGATCTGAACATTTATGTAATGTCTGCAATAATATTTTCCTATGTGGTGTCAGAATCCGTTAATCCGACAAGATTTGTCACATGATAATATGTCGGGAATGTCGGAATATCGAGTTCGTGACATACATTAAGATATACCTCTGTATTTAAACCAATATTCAATAACCATGTGCAAGATACTGAATGGCATTAAAGCCATTGATCATTTTGATGTTTGTTAATTACAGACATTATAAAGAAATACTCGTGTCACTTAGTCCATTATACTAACTCATGATCTGGTCATTGGAAAGATCACACATTTGTGTTTGTAGTTAGCCATGAATGATTATTATTGGCTATTAGATAGCCACAGGCAATGGAAGCATTGTGTGTCGATGTGTATGGTCGACGATATATGTGTATGGTTACGATATAGCCATTATCGCGGGTGGGCAGGTTAATGAACCAATACTGACAGCATGTTGATGTGTCTTGCATGAGTGAACCAGTGCCAATATTTGACAACGTTTTCGTATTGTCGTATTATCGAGGTCATTTTACATTGAAATATCACATTCTGTTGGCGAAATGAAGAGTCGGAGTCGGAACGCGGGTCACGATTTGTCGGATTAAAGAGTCAATTATAATGGAGCTAAATCCGTCACTGGCAATGGTGTGTCGGATGGTGGATTTTTCGGATAAACGATGTCTGGATTAACGGATTCTATACCATGTTATCCGAAATAAATTATCTATCTATCTATCTATCTTATCACACACATCATCACATAACTATGATGCTATCATGTATTATTACACATATCATCACATAATATCATACATATGACCAAATGTCAATTTAGCTTATAAATCAAGTTCCACACACAAAAGGAACATAAGATTACATGTACTACTCATCATGGGATTTACAGAAAGTGGATCAGCTTCTTCTGACCATGTTTTGAGGTAATCGTTTACCTGTATCTTATGGGATATTAGCTGTTCTCATAACCTGGCTCTCAGGCTAAGTACACCAGTTCAGTTTGTATTGTGGATCCAACATCGTCTTTCTCATACCTGATCAGTCGCTTCAGTACAGAATTCTCCAGGGAAAGATAATTAAATTAAAGTACAGTACAGTACCGTAGATTAAAGAGAACACTAATTTCACTTCACGAAGATTACAGAGAAAATATTTACTTCATGGTTGAGTATGTACAATTCGTTTATACAATTGCTTTCAGGGACAAATCATTTTGGTGGCAAAGTATTCAGATAAATACTTCAGAAGGTATTTTTGTGTATTTGAGAATGTACTTAAAATTGTAATGTTTTGTATTTAAAACATTTGCAGATACTTTTCTATTTGGAAAACTGAAATCTTAGATCTTTTTTGGGCTGCATCGACTACAAGATAAAGTAAAAGCGATTGTAGATGCTCCTTTGCCTAATTGTTTACAATAACCTAGATCTTATCTAGGTCTGTTGAATTACTATGGAAAGTTTCTAGCTAATCTAGCAACCCTTTTGGTTCCACTGAATCATTTGACAAAGAAAGGTGTAGTATATAAGTGATGTGAAGCCGAGTCACGATACTTGCAGTGGGATAAGGAAGAATTTGCAATTGTTGTAGGCTTTAAACATTTTCACCAGTACATATATAGAAGGACATTTACGTGTGTCACAGATCATAGACCTCTACTAGGTCTTCTGCATGAAGCTAAAGTTGTACCTCAGATGGTTTCACCCAGGGTTCTGGGATGGTCGTTAACCTTTGCAACATATGATTATCGTTTACAGTACAAGGATGGAAATCAAAACCAAAATTCAGATGCAATGAATCGCTTGCCTCTGAAAACCAAGGACCAATTATCGCCTATACCTGGAGATGTAGTATTGTTAATGGATCATTTGTCCACTAATTCTGTTGTGACTGCGTACATAATCAAGATTTGGACATCACGCGATCCTGTATCAGCTAAGGTGTATCATTTTATACGTACAGGTTGTAGTGATATAGTAAATGTTTCACCTGATAAGAAACCGTATGTACAACGCCGTGGTGAGCTAAGCAGCGAAGCTGGATGTGTGCTCTGGGGGAGTTGAATAATAGTTCCGCCTCAGAGACAGAAACGTGTACTACAAGAATTCCACTCTACTCTTCCTGACATAAACAAAATAAAGAGTTTGGCTAGAAGTTATGTATGGTGGCTATACCTAGATGAGGACATAGAGTTTGTGGTGAGAGAATGTTCTCTTTGCCAAGAACTAAAGAAATCTGAAAGGGAATCATCATTACACTCGTGGAAACGGCCTTCTCACATATGGGACCATTTTCGCATATACTATGCGGGTCCCTTTATGGGCAAAATGTTGTTCATACTCATAGACGCTCATTCTAAATGGATTGGGGCTCCTTGTGTATCTAGCTCCAAGTCTGCAGACAGCATTGAATGTATTATGGAGATATTTACAACTCATGATTTACCTAAAGCATAGGTATCAGACAACGGATCATCGTTTCGTCAGTTTCTCCACCTCAAATCAATTCAACATATATGTTCTAGTCCTTATTATCCAGCTACCAATGGATTCGTTGAACGCGCTGTCCAGATTGTGAAGAAAGGAATCAAGAGAACTGAATAATCTTTATGTTAGGGATTTATCACAATGTGGTGATGGCAAAGATATTATATTTGTTTTATTATCATTTAGTCTTAGAAGATTGTAAGTCATCCATAGCCGTATATCAATAATACAATGTTCTAAATTCTTGTAGGACGAGGAGAAATTTAACCCCATATCGCTGCGCAATGATCCTAAGAGGATGGGCATACATTGTGAAAACCAGAGTACCAACAACTTAACCCTGTGGTACACCAGATTACAATAACTGAACGTCAGATAAAATAACATGAACAGACACTCTCTGGGAGCATTGCTCCAGATAGGATAGAAACCATTCAAGTACTTTATCCGAGAGGCCAAACATGTCTTTCAACCTAGAGAAACGTGCATTGTGGTTCAGAATTACTGGCTTACCTTGACATCATAATATCATTTTCACCCAAACCAAGGCTGCTTCAGTGCTGTGACCACTTTTAACTGAATGTAAATTGATTTTAATGAAGATTTTAAATATATTTTTGGAAATACTATTTTTACTTTTACCTGGGAACCAATCATATATATATCACACTGTATATTATTAAATTTTAAAAAAATACATTAGAGTATTAACACCCTTGACATTTACATGTAGTAATCATTGCACGAATAGCTGATTCAGAAAATAAAACAGTTCACTTTCAATACAAGATATCATGCATAAATCCCAATGTTTCAGTATTAGGAATCATTCATTGAATTATAATCTATGTGATGATTGATTTTATCCATCACGTCATCGTCACATCGTCATATTGAACTAGAGAGGCCGGCCCATGACAGCCCAAATCGCGCTGTACGTTTCTTAATTTAGTGGTATATATCTATTAGATGAGTATATACCATTCCTATTAAATGCAAAATAATTGTATGTATATGGCATACCCTTAATGGATTATAAATAAAACCCAAATATAGATGGTAAATAGCCTAAATACAGTTTTTCAGTAAGAGATTTACACGCGTAAATTGCCATGCAAGACTGAGTCTTAGACTTCTAACCCGAGACCTGGTGGCGCCAGCGGTAACTGAAAGGGTCTATTGTTTAGAATATTATGGATCTTGGGAAAACACCCAGAGATAATCATTTATTAACTGTATTTGTAATCTAGCTTATCAGAACATCCATACACTCTTTCACAAGCCATGTAAGCATATGGCCAACTGCAAAGAAAGCATTAGATGATATTTTTATCAACTGTCTGATATTAGTCTCTGTAAAAGGTTCAAATGCATCCATCATGGATATTCGGACTCTTCTACCAATGGCTTATCCTGTGATAGGGTGCTGGAATGGAACCCACTATGTATATTTAATATTTTTGGACAGAATAAATTATTAAAACAATGGGCCATATCTTTATCTGAGTTTGGAAGGACAGTCTGACTTTTATATAATACTTTATTCACAACAATGAAAGCAGTCCTTTGATTTCCCTTGGATGCTTTGATCTTTTTATTCTAATATTTTGATTTAGCAGAGAAAATTAGGGCATTTTTAACTAGAATATATACATATTTCCATATCCCTTTCTATTTATATGCTCCTTTACTGTCCGAAGCTTGTGATGTGTTCTTGTATGTAAAAACCTGCTTGTGAAGTATACCCTTTTGTCTACCAGAATGACTATACTGTTAAATACTTGACGGATTAGCATAAGAGTCAATTAGTTCATTAGCAGCTGGATACCGTTCGCTTACAATGAACTTTGAGGTTTAAAATAAACCGGAAGATAAATTTTTTAAATACTATACTTAGGATCGGGTGTCATTTGCCCCCAAATACTTCAATCTCTATTAATACAATCCTTCCCAGCCCGTGGTCAGTTCAAATATTTAAATTGCTCGCGGAAATGTTTCCACGTGTTTATCATATCATATAGCATGTAATTCATACACGTTGGTAGAAATATTTATTTATACTTTTCCACTGAATTTCCTCCAATTTTTGTTAAAGAATCTAACATCATATTTGCAAGTCAGTTATTTATTCCTTCGTTAGATGGCGCCACATATATTACATGATGTGGGATTATTATATACACGGTTACAAATTTTAAACAGCGTTTGCCTAACTCCGTTGTTGTTGTTTTATTGATTGATGTTTTACCGCCACTTTTGTGCACAAGGTAGGCTAAATGGGCCGAGAGACCTCTAAAGGTAATGAGACGAAGTGAAAGACGAAACAACCTTCAG